>WAAB01011798.1:160516-277374 GCA_013389865.1 Piaya cayana | reverse complement strand
AAATTAAGAAATGATAGTCTTCTGATGCTCTGAGAGTCTTTTCCACCAAAATCCTACATAATTTTCTAGAAAGTTATATTGTGGCTATACAATTTTATGAGCTATTTCAAACATCTATCTAAGGTATCACTTACTATTTGGTTCAAGGGGTAATTTTAAAAGTTTCCATGGGACTTTATTAAATTCTTGTAGAATCCTACCATTCTTGTTCCCATTAAATTTCATAGCATTTTTCCACAGGGGCTTGCACAGTCTGTTAAAGCAAAAGCCTGGAGTCAGTATAATCTAATTTGGACACCTTGATGAATGAATTTAAAGGGAAAAATTGAGTCATCATTAATTTATAACACATTGCCAGACAACGGTAAATACTGATCATGATAGTTCTGGAAATACCTATCACAAGGCTTATGCTCCAAGTCTTTCACTTACCAGTTTGCTAACACAAACAAGCCACCTCAACAACTGAGATGTCAGCTAGGTTTTCGCTAGATCCTTATTCTTGAAAAGATAATTTTAGAAGTCCAAATAATTTAACTTCTGCCCTCAAATATTCTTGTTAAAAAAACAACAAAAAACCACAAGCAAAGAGAAAACAGTTTACTGTTACAGAATTGGAAAGACTTCAGTCTGAAACAAATACATTTTATGACTATCCAGGATGAACAAACAAATTGGGGCAGGGAGCTAATAACTTATGCCAGCATTGCTGCACGCATCAAGGATCTTATGTGCTCATGGGAGGGCATTACAAAAATTAACCTAATGTAGCAGAAAGAATGAGTTTGATCTTCCGTTACAGCATTATTGTATCACCATTGCTTTACATTTCAGGCAACTTCACAACAAACATCTTCTTAAAGAGTGAAAAAACCCATACCTAGTGATTGGAATTCATTGAGCTTATGTGGGACTGTGGGACTTTGGAAAACTATGTAGCAGGTGAGAAAAGCCTTATTTCCTCTGTGCTTGCTTTCTTTCATGCTATTTGATGCGAGTATTTAAAATCTTCTCCAGCCTCTTTGACCAGGTTGTTAATTGCTGTTCAACCAGCTCCACCCCTGCCTCAAGAGCTTTTATAGGATTCTCCCCCCGGCATATGACCATCATAAGGGAGACTGACCCAAGAGGTTACGAAAGGCCAACACAGGATTAATTCATATAAACAGGAAACATATAAACAGGAAGATTAATATACATTCATTATATGTAATCTGCTTTGCAGTGATCACAGAATGGCAGCCACCTTCAGCAAAATAACCCAGGAACACCATCACGTGTAGTATAAATGACAGGGTTTTGATGATGAGTATACATATTCCACATCTCTGTTAAGCATCTACATGAAACCATGACGAAGGTGACTGCTAATTTATGGAAGTCTTCCTCAGATATCAGGATCACAGTTTCCAAAGGTGGAAAGAAATCAAAACAAGAAGTGGTCTGCAACATAAATATTTTACTGAAGTTACTGCACTCAAGGCAAGCCCCATTGCGACTCTCCACTGACAAGTAAGACCATCTGCAGAAGTCTACCAGAATACGGAGAGCAGCATTTTGTAGAAGATGCTGCAGTAGGAACTGCCCTGCAAAGTGTGGTCCTTTACAATACAAAATAGGGTAGACTTCAAGAAACTGCCCATTGAAATCAACGAAAGTCTTTCAGTAACTCCCCATTTCTTCTAAATTCTAATTCAGCTGAAAATAAACATATTTACTGCAAAATAATAAACAATGGCAAACTGGAGTTAGTTCCATTAACTGAAAATTCCCACATGGATTCAGCTTTCCACTTCACAAGTCCACTGGCTGAACAGGCACTTCATAATACTTCTCTTGATTTTTTACATCTGTATATACATCAATA
Source organism: Piaya cayana (assembly GCA_013389865.1). Taxonomy (NCBI): domain Eukaryota; kingdom Metazoa; phylum Chordata; class Aves; order Cuculiformes; family Coccyzidae; genus Piaya; species Piaya cayana. The sequence goes on along the minus strand of WAAB01011798.1, from coordinate 275,507 downwards.
CGTACATATAGAATCATAGAATAGTTTGGGTTGGAAAGGACCTTAAAGCCCATCCAGGTCCAACCTCCTGCCATGGGCAGGGACACTGGATCAGGCTGCTCCATACAACCTGGCCTTGAACACCTCCAGGGATGGGGCAGCCACAGCTTCCCTGGGCAACCTGGGCCAGGGCCTCCCCACTCTCATGGTGAAGAAATTCTTCCTTATGCCTAGTCTAAATTGGCCCCTCTCCAGTTGATACCCATTGCCCCTATGATACAGAAGTGAATATAAATATTTTGTACTTCATACACTTTCTCCATTCAGTGTATATTTTATGGACAAACCTCTGAGAAACAATATTTAGCATAACAATAGTGTATTAGAAACAACAATGGCATAATAAAACAATAGCAGCTTAGGAAACATCTATATTTTGTCAGCCATGTATCTCCCATGAAAAATAATATGAATACAAATGTCACTGATAAAAGCACGACTTCATTCTTCTGCCTCACACAAAGTATCACTACTGTATCACTAATGCCAGCAAACTCACAGGCTGTAGTTGTGCATTGCTTTTATCCCCACTGGAAGGAAACAATTCCAATGGTTTTCATCCTATGTTAGTCAGTTTTGCTATGACTCTTTTCAATCCAAAAAGAAAAGCATCATTTAAAAGTTCATTAAATACTGTATTTTCAGTTCAAACTCCTGTACACAAAAGGAAGGGATTCACAGTAAGGGAAGGAGAACTCCAGCACCTAAGGGATCCTTGTCTGTGGCTGTTTTGCTGTCGTTCTATGGGAACTGTATTCACACCACCACCTGCTCTGGCCAACAAACTGCTACTGCTTATTGAGTCCCTAAAAAGTGTCTTCCAGCAACACTGGTTGTTTCTTTAGGTGGTAACACAGCTGAAAATACAAATATTTGCTGCCAAGAAATAAGTAATTGCAAAAGCACCAAAAATACTAGCAAGTTTTGTTACTGACTATCCAGTTACTGTAGGTAAAACAGCATTATTTTTTTTAATCTATTAGCCCACATGTTGCAATATCTGATTCTAGCACATCCAGTGGCGCAATCTTACTAGAAGGATGAGAACTGAGGTGAGTCATTACAGTGAGATGGGACATGCAGGGGCACTGATGCAACAGCAGAGGTTTGTTGTTTTTTTAATTAATGCTGGGGTACCAGAACAGGTCTCAATACTGTCAGCTTGGGTAAATAAGACTCAAAGATATGAGCCTCTCATTCTGAAGAGGCAGCGCTCATCCAGACCCACTGTTTAGAGATGCTTCTTCCTCACCATTCTGGTTTTAAGAATTCCCAGTTTCAAGAAATAGTGATGGGCAGAGCAACATCCTACTGTTTCCTTCCTCCCAGTGACACAAAACAGCAGGAAAGCTCAGTCACACAATAGGCAACTGCTTGGTCCTGGGGATCCACATTTTGGTATGAATTCTCTTTCTCTTAAGACTGGAGAGAAGGGTCATAAACTATAATATACACAATCATTGTACATGCATATTACATATTTATTAGACAAAGGGGTGAAAAATTATCAAAATTACAAAATTATCTTATATTACAACTATGCTGGAAGTAAAAACAGTAAAGGAAAGCACCACTACTCAGACACTCCAGTTGAAAATGTATGCAACAACTACACACAATCATTCATGCAGACTGACATGGGAATCTACATAAAAAATCATTTGAAGAGGATTTTAAAAACTGTAACCCAAGAACTGCTGGAGAGAAAACAATTTCTCTTTTACATATATCTCCAGGAAGATACCCGGCTTGTTAAATCTCATGCTTATGGAAGTGTAGGAATGCAAGTAGAAGTCTGGAACATCACCACAATGGAGTTCTTGTGCTTGTTCTGCATGTTGGACAGCAGATACACAAACACAAAGATCTTCTCACACATAAATTCTAGTTTTCTCTCTCTCCTTCCATTTTCATTTGTATGTGGAATTTAAACCTTCAACAGTAAAAATAACCGACAAAAATACAAAAATATTGTGCCTGGTGAAACACAAAATCACAACAAGCATCAAGAATAATAACATCTTTTTTCCTATTAATACAGCAACTGCTGTTTCTCCTTAATTTACTAATTTATTTAAATGTCTTTTGTTCCCAGCACTGGATATAAACTGTAGATTAAAGTTTTCATGCTATTTCAGTACCTATCTCTTCCACTATTTTGCAGACTCTTTCACTTGTTTCAAGTCAAAGAAGACGCAAATGCAAGCCTCTGCATCCTCTAAACTCTCCAGCAAAGCTCTGTTCTAACAGCATGAAAGGAAGAAGTGGAGAAGTAGACAAATGATGGTAAATGAAATGAAGTAGGAGATTAGAGGGGAACCAAAAAGGTAGTACGTCCCCTGGAAGTAAAATTGCAGGAAAACACCAGAAAGTTGGAAATTGAAAACAGAAGTGGAATGCAACCTTTATACGCTGTGTGAATCACTGTTTGGCTGGAAACCAGGAAATAATCGCTGGAACAGGCAAACAGTGAAAAGCCATTATAAGACCCTCGGCAGGAAACAAGCAAGATGACTTGGGAGAAGCTGCTGGACTGGCTCCGGACAATTTCCATTGATGATGCAGGTTAACAGAAAACAGTGAAAACAGGAATTAAGGAGCAGACCCCTGCTGATGGAGAGATGTAATACTACAATGGTCTGATGAGATCAGCTACAGGAAATGCTGCACCTAAGAATCACAAATTAACTTGGTAAGAATGCATCTGCCTAAGTTAAGGGGTGACATTAAAATAACTAGAATGGAAGCAAAAGATTTCTTTCCTCCAACCCTCCATAAAGTGGATGGCTGCATCTGGTTTTAAAAGAAGGGGTTTTTTCCTGCTAAAAAAAGGTTTTCCATGAAGTGCTGGCTTTCCTTGGAAAAACGTTGATTCATTTAAGCAAAAAAAACCCCCAAAACTTATCACTGAGAAATACCCAGAGGGCTTTAAGTTTTATTATGGTTCTGGATCAGAGCTGTAGTCTGAGAGTCTTGTACTTCTGAGAGAGGAAAACTGAAGCATAATTCAAAGAAGATAATAGCAGAAATAAGGTAACCTGAAAGCCTTTCCAAATTCAGAACTTGAGATTTTAAAACAAAGACTTTCAACTGAACATTTTTGGGTTTTCACTGTTTACATACTTTTACAAAATAAAATCAAAAAGTATTCCCGTTAGCTTTAAAGGCAAACTTTTAGAATAGCTATCTTCAAACATAAGTAGATAATTAGCTGGATAATTATGAATACAGTTGAGTAGGACATTTCTTTGGGAAAGAGCAGGAGGATGATTGAATTATACTGAGTTTAGTCAAATAAATGCCATTCTCTCCCACCAGATTATCAGCAGGCTAAAGCTGAATACATTACTCCACTATATTTACAGAAGTATAAGGGCTAAACATTTGCTGAAAGTATAATTATTCTGAGGTCAGACAGTAAGTTAGTAGCAGGAAAATGATGCGATTAAGAGCTAGTGCAATGTGAACAAGCAAGCCAGTGCTTCTGCACAGCCTTAGAGCATGCTTCAAGTGAAAAGACAGACCTAAGGTACATCTGACCCCCTGTGACGATCACTCTAACAGATCCATGTCCTTCCTGCACTGAGCACTCCAGAATTAAACGCGGGACTAAAGGTGAGATCTCACAAGAGTGGTGTAGAGGAGCAGAATCTCCTCCCTCGTCCTGCTGGTCACGCTTCTGATGCAGCCCAGGACAGGGTTGGCTTTCTGGGCTGCATTGTGTACATTGTTGGCTCACGTTGAGTTTCTCTTCCATCAGCACTCCCAAGCCCTTCTCATCAGGGCTACTCTCGATCCTGCTTCCCTGGGTCCAGTCCTACTCTTCATTCATTCTCCAAGAGAAAGCAGTTTCAGTCTTTGATTTGGCGTGCTGTTTCCATGATTTCCCACATTCTGGAGTTCTGCATTTCATTTGAAGCCTACAATCAAAACTTTTTATTGAAGTGCATAACATGCAGTGACATTACAGCGCTTTCTGGTTTGTTTATTGTTTTTCCTGATTTTTCTCAATATCTAATTTTCTTTCTTTGTTTTGGACCACTGCTGAGTATTAAGCTGACACAGAGCTGACTGATATTCAGCCGAGTGATATTCTGACCCTGCTTCGAGCAGAGGGGTTGGAGCATAATTTCTCCAGACATCTCTTCAATTTCAACAATTCAGTGAGTCTGTGATTCAACTTAGAGGACAGCAGATGAAATATTTCTATTTTGCCACTGTACAAGGTTCTGGAATCACTCCTGTCCCAGTGTTATGCACAGTCTCCCCAAACCCCATTCAAGAAAAATGAAGGTAAACTGGATCAAGCACAAAGAAAATCATTACTAAGATGAATGGGAAAGGCAGAGCTTATCTTCCACAAGAAAACTAAATGAACTTAGGTTCAGCCTAGCAGCTGAAGCCTGAAATGGGTTATGATTGATGTCTGAACTACACTAGAGAGCTAAATACAGTGAATGTCTATTTAAGCTATATGACAGCACTGAATTAACAACAGACTGTCCAGGTGTATTAACCATTCTTGAAAAAATTCAAGTTAGAAAATAGAAGAAAGATTCTATGAAGGTTTTAAACAACATTTCCATCTGCCAGTGATTCTGGCAGTACCAAAGCCAAAAGCTCATTATATTTCACATGGAGTTCGCTGAGTTTTGACATTTCTGTGAGGTTTTTCTTTCTTGAAACTAAATGATGGGGAAGACAATGCAATTTTTCAGTGTGCTTTACCCTTCATGGAATTTCACACTGTAATGGAATATCATGCTTTAGAAATTCCTCTATCCACGTCTAGCTCAAACACAATATATGCAGTTTGAAACTATTAGCTATAGCAACAAGTAAGAGATAGGCTTTCCACCAATTCTGGATAAAACTCTTCAGAATTTAATGAGGAAAATCTTCAGAACTCTCAGAACTGTCTATCCTGAAAAAGAAAAACAAGCCCAGAGAAATACAGCTCTTGGAAAAAGCGATTAATGACTTAGAAATTACAGTCGCTGCATCTTTCTAAGGAGATGTGACAAAGGTTTACAACGTTACAAGCAGTGGTTGCTCTATTACCTCACATAAAGTCCCCTATTAATGACTGGAAACACCAACAAATTGCTTGTTTACAGGGTTAGAAAAGTCAAGACAAAAGCTTATCTATTTTGCCATCAAATTAATCAACCTAAATAGGCTTCTAAATTTGCTTTTTAAAACTTAGTGTTCCCTGACCTCCCTGTTCATTATGCATTTAATCTACACAAAGGTTGGTCAAAGTTTGGAAACCCGCTGGGCTCAGCCCTGGATAGATGTTCAGCTGCTGATAGAAGAACCAGCACGTCAGATTGGGTTTGAGCTGCAAAGGGCAATGTGGTAGTTAGAAAGTACAGAGCATGGGACATTAGACATCTCATAAACTCTTTTAGTCAGAGTATTCTACACAAAAGATTGGAGTCACTGACTTTTTCAGGACTGAATAAAAACACAAAAGCACACCCAGTGGATTGCTGCTGTGGTGAAAGCTCTGCTGCTCCACTCAGGTGGCATGTGCCCACTCATGAACAGCTCTGTGTGACAGCTCCTCTTCGTCTCAGGCACAGGGTCCATTTGGACACATAAGTACATAACGTTTTGTGGACCATCAAGAGCCATGTAAATTAAAGCAGAAGAGTTGTTTCTTTTCTGCAGAAAAAGCAAGGGAGTCTCTCCAACATTTCACAGCTGAAAAAAGGTTCTTTAATTTTAAACAGGGGGGAAAAAATGGTTACTTCTACTTCCAAGAAAGTATCAGTGTCTCTGAAGATCACTTTACCTTTCCCAGAGCAATGGTTACTACATCATCTCTGGAGAGGACACACCTCCCTACAATTCACATTTTAATTCTGACTTTAATCACTCTCTCTTACCAGGTCTTCACCTCACTAAGGTTATGAGATTACGTCACTGGCCTCAGGGGAGTCAATTTAAGACACTTTTTTTAATACATAAATTATTGCTAGAATATGTATGTAAGACATATAAAAGTGTGTAACAGCTAAATCTTTAATTACTCTTCTTCCAGATTACAGGAATCTCCCTCTTATTAAAATGTTTTAAACAAAATACTCTTGTGTGGTGGAACAGATCACATCTAGCAACAGCCAGTCCACAAATCACCACTCTACTCAGGGAGCAACAGCAATGGCAGCTGCTAGGGGACAGAAAAAGAATGAATGGGTTCAAGGTAGGCTCTGTTGTCTGTGTTTGCTTATGGGTCTTTTTTACTGTTTTAAGTTTATCGCTCAATAGATTTTTGTTTGAGAGCCTTTTGGATATCTGAACTGATTTAACAGGATAATTTACTCATTTAGACTTTACTTTTCTGATCAAAGATTTTAATTTGAAGGTGAATATGTTCATCTGTCCAAGTATATTTCCATGCCTTTTCCCTGTCTAATTCTCCTGTCACTTACTGAAATTTACTGCTTGAAAAATACACTTAAATATTTCAGCCAAAGGACCTGGCTCAATCCCACCTCATTTGATGGGAAGTCTTTCAAAGACCTTGCTGGAAGTGGATGTTTTCCTAACAGTTCCTTGCACCAAGTCTAAGGGGCAGCCTCAAGAATGCCGACAGGCTGACATTTCACTTTTTTTTCACTAATATTTAGCCAAGTACCACTAAATCTTTTATATCCTTCCTCATTGTCAGCAAACCCTGAATAAACAATAACTTTCTACGAACATATATAAGTCTTATACAAGTTAAAGAAAACTTCCTTGCAGTTTCCTGGCATTTTGGATGGAGTGCAGCTGAAGACCTCAGCTCCAGCTTTGTTACATTGTCACTTTAGCCATTCATTTTCTTTAGCTCAAAGATTTATGATGATCAGAAATTATTCAAAGACCAGAGCTATAATGCACACATAATTCTCAGTAACATATATCTAATAATATAAATATGATTAATCTTAATTAACTTAGATTCTTCAATTTTAATATTCTGCGGCTAAGATTTACTGACATCTTGCAACCATTAACAAGTACTGCTTGTACTAGCCTGTATGGAACAACGAAGACAAATGACATATTAGCCTTGCCTCTGCAACGTACAAGAACTTCCCATTATACATAAATGAAATCAGCTGGGACTGCATCATCCTCAATACTAAAATAAATGTGGAACTAACACTAGCATCGACATGTAACTCTACATTTGGCTGTATCAATATGTGCCATACACTACTTGGAATAAATAGCTCTTCTCTTTTCAAGAGCCACACATAGAAAGATCTGGTCTTAGATGAAAAAGCTTATTTAAAAGCTACCAGTTACAGAATATTACTTTACAAAGTTAGATTTTTCAGGTTTTGTGTAACTTCCCAAATTGACTTAAGCATTAATGTATTAAAATGTGGCTACTTTACCTAAAGATTACTTTCATATTAACACAAAATTTTAAGTTTCCATTAGGGTGATCAAAAGTCACAGGGTCATAGCTGATGCTGCATCACTCATCTATTTCAGCTCATTGTTTCAATTTATACCACCAGTCACACCACTTAAGGTCAAACAGTGTTAAACATGACAGAGGACCCATTCTGCATAATACAGACGTCTGCAACATAATTTAGACTTACTCCGATACAGTATTGTAAATTACTTTCATTTTGTATGTTCAAATAGTAAAATTCATGTAGCTTATAATAGGGCTTGAAATCATTACTCTTATGTTAATATAAAAATGAACACATTAAAACACAACAGGAAGCAAAGGCTCAAACTTGTGCCACTTCAGTGGAATTAAGATCTTTGTAACCAACAGGCAGATCAAACTCAAACCATAAATTTTTCTATCTACATAGTTTACATTGTGTAAAACAGGAATAAGCTCAGTAGGGCAAAACAGTATAAAGTAAATTTAGTACTGAAATACGTTTTCCATAGCACAGACTGACATTTCTTTGAAGATTTGCAAAAGGCACTTTATGACCCATTAGGAACCAAATGTAATATCTGTGGCACAAGTGCATATACTTTAACATTTATTGAACCTATTTATCTGAGATTAAACACATAGGATACAAAATGTGAAAGCCATTGCAATATTTTGTCCCCATTTATTTACCTGGCCAGGATACACGATTGAATTTCGCAACTCATTTATGACGGAGTCATGGGAATATGGCAATTGCGTAAATAACACCCCAAGTCAAAATGCAAAGCTGTAACCATTGAAAAGCTACAATTGCTTTTTATAGCAGTTCTTAATCTGCTCTTTCCTCACGCGGAAATACAACACATTAACCACTTATTGATCTTTCATGTCATCATGTGACCTTTAAAAAGAAAAGGCGTGGACTTAAACAAAAACTCTGTTCCATAACAGATTAATGCACATGGCCTTTCTTGTGACACTGTTATAGCTTCCAGAGCAAGTGTTTATGATGTTGAATGCCAAGCACTATAATTGCAGCATCGCTAAAGGAAAGAAAGGCACCATGGATCACAATCATTGGTTTAGCCTGCATAATGAGAAGTAACCCTAAACAGAAAATAATAGATCTGAAATAAATTCTGCTTTTGTTTGAATCAGTTATTAAAATACAGGAAATTATTCATGGAATTAGTTTTTAACTTCCAACTCATATATACCACATACAAATATATGGCAGTGCACACACATTTCATAGCCAAATCACTTCGAGCTCACAGCACTGGAACCTCCACACACAAGTGGTTAAACTGACGGGTGTGAAATCCATTTGGGTGCACAGGTCTTCCCATCTCATGCAGACAAATGAACGAGGATGCTCACAAATACATGACTGATATCAGTCTATGAGAAATTGTGTGTGCGAAGGGGGTTGAGCTATACGGCAGAAATCCGTGCTGCAGGAGGTGTCACTAGAGACTCCAATCACAGATTCAGTGTGGCGAGATCGGAGCCAGGAACATTGAAATAACTGATACCTCTCTGTATTTTGTGAATGCAGAGGAGCTAACAGCTTATAGATGACATTTTGCCTGCACTAAGGAAATGAGTACTAATAATGAAGCCATACACTCTCATTTCTGATGGCTTCTCCTGTTAATTGCACCAGTTACGCTAGAATATCCCTAACCAGACTGCTGAGTCATTCAGGATGCACTGCTGACTCATGGCTCTCTCCATTTAGTTCTATGAAAGACAGGCCTAAGAGAAATTGCTTTGGTTAGGTAGCTGTAGCTGAATTAAAATTGTCTATACCAGTACTACTCACGTAAAAATAATTATAATATTTAAGTGTGTAACTTCTTGTCTGCCCAAAAGCTCAATGAGAGATTTACTTGCTAACAGGGGGAAAAAAAAAAAGGAAAGGTAAACAGTGTATTCTCAAACAATAGTCATCTAAACCAGAAAAGGTCAGACAAATAACACTTCCCTTTCTGAAACTGTGAGAAGTTTTGTATCAGGAAACAACAGATGTCTATCATGTATTTGGTCTCAGAAATTTACCACCACATGGAAGGCTGGAGCAAGTGATGTGGAGAGCTGTTCTTTGGGTTTTAGCATTGCTTCCAGAGGCCTCCTTGGTCTTTACACTCTCCCCCAACAACTGTACTTGACGTTCTACCTCTTACTTGATATTTCCACGACAGAAGTAACAGGACGCATTTTTACCAGCTAAAATAAGAATAATGTGTGGAGAGACGAGACTCTCAGACAATGCAGTGTCAAGTACTTTTCTGCTGCAATAATGTGACCCCACTGACTTCAAGATGTGGCTTTGGGGATAAAAGAAAGGATGGAAATGCAACTACATCACAGGCCAGTTTCTGAATTAAAAGACAGAATACAGCGGAGTACAAGTAACATTACGAGCAACATGTAATTATGTTTTAAGGCAGAACTATGAATCAAAATATTAATGGAACCCCTGAATTTATTAGTTTTGCTAAAGAGGTAAGCCACTAAACTGTCTTTGAAGTGGTGTTAATATAAAGGTCAGTCAGTCATTAGCAGCATAAAGCATCCTCCTGCACTTTGGAGAATTCAAACATTTAGTAATGGATGTTAAAAGACAAGCCAGAGTTCTTTCACATTTTAGCTGAAAATTGGAATATTCTTCACATAGAAACATAACATACAAAATCTGTAACCTTTTTAGTGTAGTAAATGCCAGTACTACACTGCAGAACAACAGAAACATTAAATTTCTATTAAATATTCTATTTCTATTTCTTTTAATTTCTATTAAAAGGCAACTTTGTGTTGGCTAACACTGAGCAAGTATAGACACTCACTACATATTACAAATACTTTTTACCCTATTTGCTACGGCTGTAAGGGATTAGAAAACACTCCCAGACAAACTCCACCCTTGAAAACCCAAACAGGAGAGAGCAGAGGCAGGTTGGAAGTCATATTTTTTCTCTCATGGAAAGTTTTAATTAGACAAAAATATTTTCTGAAAATTGGGAAGGGGGTCTGTATGAAACGTGGCTTTGATTAGCAGAATTGAGAACATTTATATGTTTTTAGATTTTAAGAAAGAAATGTACCAACAAAAGTTCTTCCATCTCAAAGGTGCTATTTAATTGAAAAGGTATTTTCTTTCCAGCAAAACAGAAAAAGTTTCCATGAAAAATGTCCTACTCACAACTACTGGTTTTAATGTTCAGACCAAGAGTCGGAAAACCATTGACACTGATAAATTTGCCAGCAGTAGCAGAGCAATGCTGCAAGCTTCCTGCAATCTCCAACTCCCTTCAGGGACCCAGAAATAGCTGCTGAAGCCCCAGAGTGGATTTAGCTGATTCAAGAGAAATGCAATTAGGCCAGGAAGAAAATGCACTGATTAGATATTTCTCAGGTACATTTTGCTGCTAAGATCACAGGTTGGAACAGCGGTCTTGGAGTGGCTTTGGCTTCTAAGAAACTCAGCCAAACTGAAGAGGCAAAACCAACTGTCCTCATTAACTGACTCCTAATCCACGAGTACAAAGTAATTTCTATTCTGCTTGAGGGGATTAATCTAGGCCAAAGCCACAGTTTCTAGTGAGCCTAGTGCACAAGAAAATCCCCAATACTGCAAGAGCAACTTGCAAACAAGAACACAGTTTAATACATATCTCCCAGTTTCTGCAGTCTTACTGTAGAGTTCTACAGTATTACTAATCCGTAACAAGCCGTATGTATCAATAAAAGAAGTCTGAGCATGGAGAATTTAGACCCTGAACCAATGGTCTGGACCCAGTGAACATAACAAAATTTCTCTGTAAAATATATGCCACATTTTACCAACAAATGAATTTCTTATCCCATTATGTGTCTCCACAACACTCATGTACTGCATGTGTAACTGCTACAGACCACGGTCTTGGTACAAATATTTCACATTAGCACAATAATCTTCCCTTAAGTGGATTATACCAACCCCTCTCTCCATACTTGACCAAAATGGAACTTGCGCTTCCTACTCCATCAGGTTTGGGGGAGCATTCAGAAGGTTTTTAAAAGACATTAAACATTAGTGCTATTGGCAGTTCCCAGGTTTCTAATGCCTAAAACCTCATATCTTGAAACATTCTTAGGACTATTTTGACAACAAACCATGGTTGCCACAGGCTTTTGAAGTGCAGAAGGCAGAATGCTGTTAAGCTAAAAATGTGCCTTTTCTTTATCCTGTTTAATTGTACTCTGGCTGAGCCAAGTTACAGATTGTTCTATACTGCCATTTTCTTCTTTTCCTTGAATTGCTTAGGAAAATTTAGGAAGACAGGACTGGAAGAGATCTCCTGAGTCATCAGGTGAAGTCTGTAGGCACCTTGTTATACGATCCTTTTCATAGAAATATTGCACCCTACCTTAAAATCAGATGTTCTTTTCCTGAACTCGCCACCTTATTTGTAGGCTTTTCCAGAACCTCACTTAATTAAAATACCTTCTTCTGATTTCAAGCCAGAATATAGTCACGGTCACATTTCTTTCTCTTCCTATGCTGAACAAGCCAAGTCTCTTTTAGTTCTTTATCCTAAATTAGGTCCCCCATTCCCTTAATGAACTTTATAAGCAAACTGAAAATTGTCCATGGGCATTGTAAAGGGCCAGGTTTGCATCGCTGCAATAACAAAGTAAAGGCATATAACACACTGGGAACTCCTGGAACCTACTGGGGACGCATGACTAACCTAGAGCTGCCATGCTGCTCTTTCCTAATCCACAGAATTGAGCACTTATCAATTATTTCAGTTAAGATAAGGACAAAGCAGAAGTCCTGCAGACGCACCTGGTTTTGGAGCTAATACACTTGGAGGACAGTATTAATGCAAGCTTTGATTTTTATTTTTTCTCATATATTTTTGGAATTGATAACTCTTGAGGTATCAGATCTAAGAACAAAACCAGAAAACATCAGGAAAGGTTCATAAATGTCCAACAAAAAGCTGCTGAGAACAGACTGATTTTTTCAGGAGCTCACAAAAGGCTTTTAACCAAGTCCAATGGGGGTTTATACTTTAAAAGTTTAGTGTCAGCCTATACAACAGAAGCAATGGGACACATACATTTACAACAACATACATCACAAAGATTGGTGTAACTATACAGCCATGGCCTTCATGATGGATACAATAAACATACTTCTGCAAAAAGAAGCGGAAAAAATGCAGCAACAACGATGTGAAAGGAAAAAACCCAGAGTATATAATCACATTTTGTGAGTCAATGTTGATTTCGATGCAAAAATCCCACACAAGGAACATTAGCTTGAGTATTAGAAAAAGCTCCTTATTTGCTACAGCCTGGAAACTGCAAAACAGTGAGTGTGTGAAAGTTAGAAACACAAAGCATTAGATGAATAAACTAGTGTTGATTTGAGAGAGAGAATTCTAATTCTATACCTTTTCCATCTTTTATTTCTTAGGGTTTGGGGTTGGCTAGGTATTTTTTTGTATTCTACACAATAAATTTCCTTACAAATTCTACCCTGAATTTCTCTCTGTAAAGGAATTTCAGGATGACAGATCAGAAAGGTGCCACATCTCTCTCAAATAGTGAATACATCTGATGCCCTGGAGCAGGGAGAGGAGCCTCAGCACTATTCCACCATTTCTCATCTAAGTCCATTGCTGAGAAGCACTGGAGAAAGACATTAGATGAAGGGAATCTGTGCATTTGCCAACCTGAACGGTGAATACTCATCAATAGTGTTTATGAACGATTTAGTATTCAGACTGCACTTGGGACTCTCTTGTCATGTCATCTATCATGGACACACACACAAAAAGACAACTAAAATTGAAAATTAATCCTTTATATCTAGGTTTATCAAGTTCAACGTGTCACTGCTGCAGTTCAGCCTAACCTTTCAAAATACTTCCTGAACACACCACAGCAGCAATACGTTTTACCTAGGAAAATAATAGTTGCTTAACAAGTTATGTTCCAGAACCTGACCTAGGTGAAGGATAAGCTTGCTACATCTGTCCAACCCATACGCACTTTTCTTCCCTCCTTGTGTAGTTCTGAAATCTGCAGCCATCAACTAATTCTTAATTAAAAAAAAATAGAAAAAGAGTAATTTCTAATGAAAAGAGAGCCAAGTGTATATAATGAAAATCTTTAAGGCCACTGGGTGTTACACAGCTTTCAAGACCAATCACAGGTCAAAGGAATAGCTGCTAATGTAGCTGACTAGGCATTTGGTTTAGAAGTCCTCCTGAGTTAGAAGTTTCATCTGTTACTGCTCAGTTTTGCTGTAGGTATTGCAGCTGGTATCTATAGTCTGTGCTCGGACAAGAAAGACAGTTTCTTTTTGTATCTTTACATGTTCTCTGTCCATACATGACATTTCCTCCATGTCTGCCTTCACTCATGAGATAATATTGAAAGAAAAGATTCTTTGATTTTCTAAAGGGAAATAGCTCAATACATCTACTACATTTGAAATTACTCTTCCTCATTATGTTTTTGCAGAAATAAGTTTTCTAAGTGTCAAGTGGCAACAAGGGAGCCACCTTCCAACACAGTTAAAATCCACAGCAGGTCTTCAGTGTTCTGTTAAAGTCAGCTCATGAACCAAGTTACTTCTATCCTATTAATCCTGTGAAAGTAGGGTCAAGATTTGCCCTGTTAGGAATTCTAGTATTTGAGAAAAATGACAGCTAACAACCATAAGGACTGAGGCATACTCACGGGTTTCTCAAGAGCAGACAGCTGATACCCATAGCCTTTGGGCTAAGCAGACCACCGCTTAAGATGACACAGAAGACTGGGGTTTATATCCACCAGTGTTAGTCTTCTGAGACTGCCAGAAAGAGTGGCTGGCTTTGTGACATGAGTAACACTTCATTTTGACTTGAAACTCAAGACTCCAAACATATTTCACAGGCATATTTTTCTTTTCTAGTTGGAAGCAGATTACTTTTTTATGAGTCTTCCTCCACATTAACTGCTTTTTCAGTCTTTTGACTGATTGCATCAATAGAGTCAGCAACGAGGCAGCTACTGAGCATGATAGGTCGGACCAGCAGGACATAAAGGCAGTTTTGTCTCTGCTGCTGTCACCACCATGTGACAACAGAACCACTGAAGCAATCACATGAGTTAAGAGGAGTCCATGGCCCAGCTTGTCCATGACCTCCAAGAAATATGTCACAGCAGCCAGCACTACACCCACATGCACTGCTGGCCGTGGTGAGACATTACAGGTGGGTCAGCACAGGATTTACAGAGAACAGCAAAAGGATGGTACGTGTGGACAGAAAATGGGGTGGCTTCAGGTAGATGGTATGTGCATGAAGAGACAACCAAGTTCTGGCCACGGCTGCTGGACGCTGTGGCCCTGAGCCAGAAGCAAAGCGGCACTTTTGCCATGGGTATGGCTGAATCTGGTCTGGCTTTCGGCATTTGACTACACTCAAACCTTGTGCAGACGCAGACAGTGCAGCACAAGATGTGTGGAACAGCAAGTCCAGCTCTCAGTTCAAGCCCAGTGTCTGCTGCTATGAGGGACCAAGCAAACCACTCCCCTGTAACAGGCCTTCAAGACACTCTTGTGCATGTTGCAGTTTCTGCTACCCAAACAGCATCACAATTGCTACAGTTGAAAGACTGAGCAGGCACCTTAGCCAACTCCACCACCTTCTGAATGTCAAATGTTGGCAGGTACACACAAGAATCATCAAGCAGTCATCAAACAATCATTTCCTTGGGTTACATCTCCCTGTAATGGATTTGTACTGCTAACATTCCAGTAGAGTTCAAGAGTCAGACTTTGAAATAGCCAGAAACCTAAATATATAGGCACATGGATAAACACAAAGATGTAGAAAACAGACTCTGTCCTCTTAGCAATGACAAATGCCCAACTGCAGGTGTGTTTTACTAGCTGAAAATCCCACTTGAGCAGTACATCAGTATCCCAACAACCACAGGCACTTCAAGCTTGTGTCCAAGTTGACTTGTTTCCTGCCTTCTTTCAGCTGAAGCTGCAGTGGTACTTGTACACGACACAGTGAAGGAAATGCACACAGCAATGCAGACAGCAGGAGCTCCAGCACAGGATACATTCTGCTACCACCCTTTTTAATTACTATTTGCAGTTCAAGGCTGCTCAGACTACCTCCACCCACACAAGGTAATTTGAACACTTTGATTTCCTCTAACTATGTACTGACACGATGTTAACAGTTGCAATATCAAGGAGTAAAATCCTCAGAACTGTAGTAACAGATCAAGCAGAAAAATCTTGGAACCTTCCCTCTGGTTTCATAGAATTACAGCAGAGCAGGAAAAGGACCTCTGGAGGTCACACAGTCCAACCTCTTTCTCAAAGAAGGGCTCATTTCAAAGTTTGACAAGGCAGCCCAAAACCTTATCCAGTTGAGGCTTGAAAAGCTCTGCAGATTCCACAGCCTCTCTGGGTATCTATTCCAGTGCAGAACCCCTCATTGTATTTTTTTGCTTTCTTTCCAGTCAAAGTTCCCCTTCTTGCAACATGGGACCCCTCATCCTTTTGCTGTGCAGATCTCAGAAAAGTCTGCCTTGTATTCCCTATTACCTTTATTATTAGATCCACCTTACACTTTTCTCTGGACTAAATAAACCTTTGGCCCTCAGTGCCTTCTTCCACAAGGTTCTCAGCCCCCCAGCCACCTTAATGGCCCAACTGCTATCACACCATGAGAATGAAAGGGCTGAAAATTATCTCTACATGAGGTAGTGACATCAGTTGCGAGGTCCCAGACTCTAAGTAAAGTCAATTTAAAACCTGCACCAGCCTCAGCAAGGCCAGGTGCTCACCTGCCTTTACTGCCAGAACAGAACTTGCACTCAGTTCAGGGGACTGACAGAGTAGAGTACACGTGTCAAGGTTTATTTCTGAGCTCGAGAGGAAAACCGAACAGCAACAGTGATAAGGAATCAGATAGTCATTTTCACAGCAATATTTACTTGACACATGCTCTGAAACTGTGTTATTAAAACTAGAACAGAAAATTATATGTTTCGTTACACAGAATTAGAATGAGAATGGACTGGTTTGAGCACAAAAAAAAAGCGTAACTGAGAGGCTGTCCATGATAACAAAAAACAAACCAAGACCGTTATCTGATGATATCAGTATCAACACTCTGCACTGTGTCTTGTATGAAATATTATCTGCATCCTGTACTCACAAACAATAAACAACACTCAGCTCTTACTTCCATACAGTAAGTTTAGATGGGCTTATATGGTTCAATACAACTGTTCAACAACAGAAGAAACACAGTAACGCAAGTCAATGAGAATTAAAACCACAACTGACCAGAATGCCAAGCTAAAAACAAAAGCACAACTTTTGCTTTCAAGAAACTCTGAACCATAAATAACATGTTGCAAAGAGAGCAGATGAAGAAGTAGAATTAATGCATTGTTGTAGAACCAAAATAACACAGAGTAAGACTAAGAGGTGAGAGGTGAGCTGGGAGTGAGTCCTTTGGTTCCTGCCAATATGTGATTTACCTGCAGTTAAAGACTCTGGGCCAAAGATTCAGGGAAGGTGAATTGCTGTTGCTATACTGAAGTCATTACTTTAAATTCACTCTTAAGTCCAGCTTTCAGGCTGTGGCTTTTCATATGCTCCAATCTGCTTTGTTCTAACTGGACTGTGTAGGAAATTTGAGTTTAGAGGGTAGAGGTAGAGACCTCTCTACTAAGGTTTTACGTTGCCTCGTTTTTCAAGAGCCACTCTCAAATCAGAATGATAAATGAATCAGACTTTCAAATTCATACCAGGCTTTCTCATTTACTTCTTTTAAGTCTCAAACTGAGTTGGTCCATTTCTGTTTAAGAAAGCCCGACAACAGAGACTGGGGAGCAGCCCATGTCTAACCACACACCGGGTGGTTGCCGTCTCTTCTACACTGATACACCCTGTTACAAACACTAAAGAGAAGTTAAATGGTTCATTATTTGTAAATCAGTATTGCAAATTGATTCAAAGTTTTTGAAAGCCACTCTGGTACAAAACCTAAACAGAGTCAAATCCTTGACAGTTCTAAAGTTGGGAATGTTAATGTCTAAAGTTAAAAACAAGAATATAAAAAAAGGTAATACCTAAGGACAAGGCATCACCGTTTCACAAGTTCTTTGTTTAAAACCACGTATGTCTGCTTTTGAAGCGTATTTTTCCCACAAATAAATGCAATGCAAATACTAAGTCCCATAAGGCCTGGTTTATAGCCCTTCCCCTAAAAAGTAGTCCTAAGGATTAGCATAGTTAAGAACGTACTGTAATGTAGAACCTGTTGTATATTCATTCACCACAGGTATAATTCTCTTCTTAGAGACATTACCCAGCCCAGCAACAGCCCTCTTATGTTAATGGAGAGAACCACTAGCTTGTATTTGAAGGCAACTATAATAACAAATAATTAACATGCATGACATATTTACATATTTTTTAAAGGGCAGGCTGTACAATACAGAACCACATAACATAAATTATTTCAAAATATAAAACAGTTTAGCAAAATAAAATAAGGAAGAATATTCCTTTAAAATGTAGCTTACATGCTGCTAGACAAACTCCCTATAAGTACATAACATCTTTTAAATGTCTGCCATTAGTAACTGCAGCTAACTGGGTGCAGAAGGAACTTCTGAATGCCCACCAGACAAAATTAATGCCACCTCTCCTTGGACTACAATGAGCTGTTGCCATTTTGCCAAGGTCTACAAGGTCTTTGTTTTAAAAGAGGCAGAGAGTAGCTAGTTCATAGTAATATTTTGAGCTGTGTTACAATACTCAGATATCATATACGTGTATTTTATTGAGTGAAACCTAACAGAATTTCCAAGCACTCGAGAATCCTGTAACTACAAAAAGAAGTCCCTCCCTAAAGAATGTAATCAGAAACAAAGCCACACATAATCCAACCAATCACTGGAGCAAGGGCCTGAGTGTTGGGATATGGATTTCATCCCTGACTACACAACTCACCATGATTTTGAGAATCATCAAGTCACAACACATTTCAGTTTTTGGATAATCACGCTTAAGATCCTAATATAGTTCTACCAAGCATTTTGAAAATCTCATTAAAAATGAACTGGTTAAATTTAGCTTTGTGAAATCTAATTTAAATACCCATTTAAATGTAAGGAAAGCTTTTTTCACTGTGAGGGTGGTTTAACATTGGAACAGGTTGCTCAGACAGGTTGTGCAATCTCCATCTTTGGAGACAGTCAAAACCAGATGGAGATGGTCATGAGCAAATACACTCTCAATGACTTTGCTTTGAGCTGCAGGGCTGGACTAGATGATCTAGAGAGGTCTTCTCCAGCCACCACTATTCTGTGTTTTTCTCATCACTGTATGTATTTCAAAACACCTCCAGTATGTTACAGGGTTTTGCTTGTAAGCCCAGAAAAAGCACTGGGAAGCACCTGCTGGCTTCAGGCTCTCCACCCTCCCAAGAATTGTAAACGTTCTCAAAAATAGATCGGCCTCCATATTGTCTCTCATGAGTAAGGAATGGTTCTTTAGTTTTCTGATATGTTCTGTGTCATTGCATAGTTTCAGAGTTGCTTTTATAATCATGAAGAAACTCCTTTTCAGTGTGCAACCCTCGAAAGGAGCTGAGCTATACAGAGGGTGTTTTGAGAAAGGCAAATACAGAGATCCAAGCTGAGCCCATGATTAAGAATAACGAAACACAGTACTGCTCAACACATAAAATTATACATTTAGATGTTAAAACCCTACATGTTTGTGTATTAGTTGATATCACTAGTTCAGTGCAGTTTTTATAGAGCAAAGTTTCAGGAAAAAATTCCATTAGCTTACTAATGTGCTGTAACACAGTGTGATCACTCTGAATATTATATACATTCTATGTGTACGCCGTACTTAATTAGTCAGATGTCTTCCCTTAAGTGAATCTTTCAGTTAGCTAAATCTAGTAGTATCATATTGTTATTTATGGATTCTTTACAATGATTCTAATACATCTTGTCTAGATAGTACTAATAAACTTATCCCAACTTCCTTTAATTGGCACCCTGCGAGTTTCAAATCCCACACTGCATTACAACTTATAACATTTTTAGATGTTTACGCACCGTCATTTATTGCTTAACAGAAGAAAACCACTTGAGCTACCCACTTCACACTTCTATTTCTACCCACATAGAAATAAGGCCATAAACTGAAGTCTCTAATACACAACTCTTACTAGACGTTCAGGTTATGCAGGAATACAAGAAAATAATGCGTGCCGTTTGTTTCTGCTTGATGCATATCATGACTTGCTAAATCTGTTGAAAATTCAACTGTTGAGCCATCAGTTTTGAAAGCTCTGTATACACAAGAGTTCCCGTGTGAAATTAACTTCTACTTGGTCTACGCTTTCCTTTTTTTTTTTTTTTTGCTTTAGTTGGAAAGTCAGCAAATCCTTCAACACGAATGTTTTGGCACCTTTCTATTATCTATGACAACATGTCAGGTGGAAAAACGGCATTTGCAAACAAGAGTGAGCAGAATATGGAAAGATGTTATTTTTGGTGTCATTGGGAGGTACTGGCAAAAGAATCGATGTGTTCAGACAAAGTCAAAGCTATCTTAATTTTTGACATAAGAAAAGACACAATGATTAGCTTCAATCCTTGTTGCCAGACACGGTTCTAGTTTCATGAAATAAGATGGTGAATGATACAACCCTATAGCAAGAGGAACCAGGAAATGCAGAGCTGAGCAGGTGTGGAAGGCACCGAAATTCACAGAGGTTAAAAGAACATTTCCGCTCATGCCCAAGATTTTTGAATGAGGCTGTACACGTCCATTTGTATTCCAGAACAAGTGTGCATCCTGTTAAAGCATCTTCTACAACGGCTGTTATATGGCTGTGATAATAATCCATGGAAAACATACCTTGGTTAAATCACAGTAGAAACCAATTCTGAGCCACTTCTGTCGGATGCAAACTCTTACTCACTACCAGGTTTTCTTCGTGGAACACTGCTTGTGGTGGTTTAGGGAAACATCGCTTTGACAGTGAAGCCTCCTCTAGCAGGATAATTCCTGTACTCGCCTTTTTTCTTGCAATGGTGCACACAATCTCTGTTTCCTTCTCCTATGACACACCATCCCATGCTTTAATCAAGGCAGTTTTTCTCCCTCTCCCTTTCCCATGCCATGTCAGTCTGTTAAAATGACTGCAATGAGTTGATCCTCATACTGGCATGGAGATCTGTTAAAATGAATAGATCACATAAATCAGCTCAAAGAATGAGGGCACACATTACAGGTAGTATGAAATATTTCCCATTGACAGTAACGGACAAGCAAATATGCTTGTCCTGGGATTTTCTTATTTTCCAAGTCTAGATGGATAGTGGTAAGTCTACACAACTGCATCATACAGATTCCCACATGAAATATTAACATAATAATATCTCCCATATATCTTCACTGGCATCCACTTTTTCATGTATCCTTGGTGAAAGTTTCACTTTTCCCCTTCCCCAAAAATGGCAAAAATATATTGGCCATACTTAATAGAACAGCACAGAGTCACAGAGTTGTAAGAAGTAAAGAGGCTTCTCAGAATAGCTGTCATTTAAATATACTTTCAAACCCAGAAGTCTCTTTTCGTGGCATATGCTGTACACCAACAAATACACATTGCTCTGCTTTCTATACATTTTTGTTTGTTTCACTACACTGTGGTATTTCCAATTCTATTTCAAATGCTTCCTCTTGATGATATGTAATTGCATGTTATAACATCCAAAGAAGGGTTTGGAGGAAGACATTAATTTAGCATTAGAATCAAACGATCACAACTACTTGTTTGCTTTCAAAGACAGCATGGCACAGGGCAAAGTATACTGGGTTTTTCCCAAGTCTACCTTTTCTTGTCACAAAATAAGTTAAGTCAATTATGTAAAAAAAAAAAAAGCGGCAGCTTCCTACTTCCTCTCATGTTCATCTGCTCTCTGATGTTTAGATGCTGTATGTATGCTAAGGACATGCTCATCTTGTTTTGCAATTCCGAATTTACTTTGTAACTCGGACAATTTTTCTGACAAGATTCCCGGGGTACTTTAGCTCTCTCAGACCTATCAGGTGAGGATACAGCCATCACGGCACCAACCCCTAGGAAACCTATCATCCTGCCTATCATCCAGCCAAGAACAGAGGCGTCATATGTGACTCTCCTCTTCCTATTGCAGCTAGTCACCGTTTCCTCTCAACTCTTATAAACTCACCTAAACACTTTCTTTCGTTTTCACACTCAGACTTTTTCCATGTTCTGGTCATCCTCCTTTCTTTAGTTAGAGACAAACACCTTGTTCCCTGCTTTCATTTCCATTTGCTGCTGCTACATGACTCGCTTTTTTTCTCCCATTTATTTCACGCAGCCAAGGCTTTGCACAGCTTGCTTAGTGCATTTACTTCTGGTTCCTTGTCTTTCTCTCCTTCATCTTACTCCTGCCTTGTTTTCACCCTTTTCTCATTTAATTTTCATACCTTACTACAGCAATTCTCTCAATTTCTCCATTTACCGAATTATTCTCGCCCATCATCCAGCTTCCTCTCCAAGAGACAACGCAGTCCTTCACAGCCACTTTTCACAGAGCTTGCTGCCAAAATGCACGATTTGACTGTACGCTCCTTGGGGGAACCGCATCATCGACTCTACAGAATCTACAGTATTTGCACAGCACTGGACAGACTGACTAATCAATAATGAATCAATGACACAGTTACGACAACTGTATTTTAGCTTTTTGAAATACAATTGTTTCATTTATTCAGCCTGAGAGGTAATTCTTATAACTAAGGTAGTGGAAACCAGAGCATCCACCAAATCAAAAGAAGTGTTCAAATGCGACGTATCGCACTTGGAATGCCTCCCTTGCCTGCATTGCTCTCTTGGTATGAGAAATAGGAGAAGGTGGCGAAACAATAAGAGTAATGAATAATTACAGATTTAGCAAAACCTTCAGTTCAGAGTTTGTAATCTGTACAAAAACCTGGATTTTAGAGCAATTTCATTTCAGAGTGAAGATATTTCCATTTAAAGGCAATTAAAATTGGAAAAATATGTGTTTCCAGAAAAATCTCTTACCAGAAACTTTTTTTAAAAATGGTAATAAGTTTAAATAATTCTATATTTTTCCAGAAGACTCAGCAGTATGACCCGACTAGTTACAATAGACACCTGCTGGGAAAATGAAGGTCACTTGGACTTTTTGAGTATTTCAAACTTTGTTTTGTGCTAAATGACAGGGAAATACGTTGAAACCACAATAATCTTTTTCTGGGTTTGACAATCACAGAAGTCCTCTTTCTGCTCCTCACCATTGACTCACATACCACTGCATCCCATGGGACCGTGTACTCTAAAACAAGGAATTAGTAATCAGGAAAAAGATGTTTCCCCTCTTCAAAGTATTCACTAAAGCATTCATCCTTTCAGAACTGCTAAACTAATATTTGTTTGGGTTGTAAATCTTACAGCAACAATATTGACAGTGTTAATGTGATCTAAACACTGTACAATGTAAACAGAATTTTCTAAAACATAGACCAGCTCATGGAGATTTCTCCCAATGTGGTGCAGGGTGGGTTGGTCTAATTTAAGCTGACTCAGAGCAGAACAACAGCGAAGACAAGAAAGAACAGTCTGATTATCAGACCTGTCTCGAAAGAAAAGATGTGTTCTTCTACAGCTTGGGAAGGGACATTTTTTAATTCATTCAAGGCACCTTTGGAGCGAGTTGCTACTACGAAGAAAGCCACCAGTGTCACAGAAGGAATATTTTACAATGCATCTGAAGAATGACTCACTGGATTTGACTGCCATTTTGTTTACTGCTGTGGAAAGCAGCAAAGTAGTAGGTGTAATAAAGCAGACTTTGAAGAGAACTGCATTAAAATGTCTACTTATCGATGGAATATTCTGCTCAATGAGCACTCCAAAGAGCTGATTTGCTACTGTAAACAATAAAAGTCACTTTACAGTAAGAGAAAACAGGTGATTTATCAAGAAGAAAATATGGGGTGTGGTTACTAAGTAATGCATTTCTTGGGAATGTAAAAATTTTTGCTGCATTAATTACTAAAATTGCTTAAGGCATGGGTAGTTTACAGTATTTCTTAATCCTTTCAACACTTTACTCTTCAAATATCAAATCCCCTCCAGTTGCTTCAGCTAAGATAAAAAAACCCCAGTTGCATTTTACGTAAGCAGAGCGGCTTGTCCTTAGGAATTTGACATTATCGCAACCACCCAGCAGACCACACAAACCATAAACATCTTTGCACTCCAAACTACCATAAGATAGTTTTTATTGAGCTGTAAGTCAATACTAAGCTGGTTAGCTGGCAAATTCATAATCACCACAGGTAATATTCACAGTTAGGAGATGGGGTCAATCAAGAGCTGGATGTGCATGTGTTATTTCCCACTTCCATGATAAAAGGTGAAAATGTTCAAAATACCCAATATTGATATCTCAAATGGGAATCCTCTCAGTCAGAAAAGTCTTCAGCTTCAACCCACTTGGGCTGTGCCAGGTTTTTCGGTCATAAATGAAAGTTGAGAAATAATTCAGCACTCGATATCAGTGACATTTATTAACCATGCCTGGACTTACTCTATCACGCTCAATAACCGGCTCCGATCTGCTGCTCAGATAATAGCCTGGGCAGTGCCAAGTCCCACATTAACGTGGAGAGCAGCAGTACACAAAGGACTGAAATCAAGAGATGAAAAATGCCAACACAAGGAAGACGAACAAACGCCGCGACCTCAGCACAGCCAAATCGCACAGCACTCAGTGTCACTCCCAGACTCCAGGGGGATGACTACCAGAGGTCAGTTCTGAGGTGAGAACAAGGAGTCTAAAAGCCAGTACTGAGTGCAGCAGGCGGGACACAAAACCAAGGCATGAAGAGTGCATCTGAGCAAACCCTAATAGCAATCTTCTGTGTCAAGAAAGACAATATCAAGAGGATGCTCAACCCTTTACCTGGAGAAACAAATCCTTCATGGTGTGAAGCTGTAGGATCACAACTTGCTGCCCAAGCCCTTCGCTTCATGGCGGCTGCGCTGTCACACTAAGGACCCTTTGCTGCACATCAGCTCCTGTCTTCTCAAGATTCCATCATGGCTGGCGGAACACGTGCCTTCCTCTTGTGATGACCTAGTTCATCTTCCCTGAGGTGGTGCGAGGAAACATCCTCAGCCTGGGAGCCAAGCAGGAGGTGGGCATGGGTGGGCAGGAGGTCAGGGAAGTGGTTGATTCACCTTCCCTGGAGGTGTTTAAGGCACGGGTGGACAAAGTGATGAGGGGCATGGTTTAGTG
The DNA here is from genome assembly GCA_013389865.1 of Piaya cayana. Taxonomy (NCBI): domain Eukaryota; kingdom Metazoa; phylum Chordata; class Aves; order Cuculiformes; family Coccyzidae; genus Piaya; species Piaya cayana. Next base: position 250,660 of record WAAB01011798.1, on the reverse strand, counting down.
ATTGATGGAAATGGTTGGACTCGATGATCCGGTGGGTCTATTCGAACCTGGTTGTTCTATGATTCTAAGACGCTGCTTTGCATCATCTTTGCAGGGACCCTCACTGAGTGCAGAAGATGCCACCAGCTTTGGGACAACCCTTAGATTCATAGAATCGCCAGGCTGGATAACACCTCTTGGATTGTCAAGTCCAACCATTCCTGTCTGCCACTAAACCATGTCCTAGCGCACCTCATCTGCCCGTCTTTTAAACACCTCCAGGGGTAGTGCCTCTACCCCCTCCCTGGGCAGCATCTGCCCATGCCCTGTGACCCTTTCGGTGAGAATTTTTTTCCTGATGTCCAGCCTGAACCTCCCCTGGCAGAGCTTGAGGCCGTTCCCTCTCGTCCTGTCCCCTGTCACTTGGGAGAAGAGCCCAGCTCCCTCCTCTCCACAACCTCCTTTCAGGTAGTTGTTGAGAGCAATGAAGTCTCCCCTCAGCCTCCTCTCCTCAAGGCTGAACAGCCCCAGTTCCCTTGGCCACTCCTCCTATGACTTGTTCTCCTAGAAAGACCCAGAAGGCCCCAACCCCTCCGGCTTCGTGCGGCCCCATGTCCGACAGCCGCTCCCGGCGGCACGTGGGGACCAGGTGGCCTGAGGGTTCCATTTCCCGCCGAGGGCCGATAATTTGCAAAATGGCTGCAGGGGAGGGGGGCGAGGGGCGAGCGGAGCCCCCAGCCCGAGCCCCGTGCTGCCCGCGGGGACCCGCGCCTCGGCCGGCCGGGCCTCCATCCCCGACCACACCTCTTTCGTTATTACCGTTGTTATTAATAATTTTTAAAAATCTATTTGTATTTATTTATTTAGGCTGCGAATTTTTTTAAAAAAAATAGTTTGAAGCGCTGCCGGCTCGGGGCGAGATGGAAGAAACAGGAGGAGGAGGAGGAAGGGGGTGCGAAGGGTCCGCCCCGGGCGGGGGGCTCGGGGGGTCCCGTCCCGCTGCCCCCGCGGCGGGCGGGGTCGGGGAGGGGCAGGGGCCGCCGTCCCCGCCGCCGAGGGGAGAACCGGCTCCCGCTGCCGCCGCCGCCACCGCTGCTGCTGGTGGTGGTTACGCCAGCCCCGCCGCCTGCCTCTCTGCCTCTCCTCGCCTCTGATTCTGCGCACAGGCAGCCCCGGAGCCTGTCATTCTGCAAAACACAGTTTACTCAACAGAGAAGAGCGAGTGGAGCGGGGGGGGGGGGGGGGGGAAGCGGGAGAGGTGGAGAGAGAGCGAGAGAGCCGGCGCGGTCCCGCACCCCGGCATGGCTTCGGGGGACCTTTACGAGGTAACGGGGGTCGGCGGCGCGGGGGGAGCCGCTCCGGAGCCCCGGCGGTCGCGGGAGAGCGGGCGGAGAGCGGCGAGGGAAGGGCTGCGGCGGGGGGGAGAGGGCTGGCGCGGGGATGGAGCGGCTCCCGTCCCTGCCCGCCGCCCGCCCTCCTTCCCCGGCTGCCCTCGACTTTCCCCGGGGCTCGGGCTCGGCAGGCCTTGCGGGAGAGGGGGGAGGAGAGCGAGAGTTAGCGGTAGGATGGGGAGACGATCGCGGCGCGAGGAGCCCGGAGAGTGCAGAAAGTCCAGGTAAAGTCACGGGCGCTCTGGGCGGTGCTGAACGTGCAGATTTAGTGCGGAAAAATGCGCCCCGGCGCTGCCGGGAGCCGCAGGGATGGAGGCGGCTCCGCGCCCGCTGTGCAAAGTGCAGGAGCCGGCGCCAGGTTGCTTCACCTCGCCCCGAGCGGCGGCGGCGGGGGGGGGGCGGCCAACTTCGGCGGGGCCCCCGTTGTCCCCCGGCCCCTCACAGTCCCCCATTCCCGCATCCTCTGCACCCCCGGCCCCCAGCCTCCTGTGCGGGGTCCCCCTGCACCCCAACGCCACATGCTGTGCCCTCCCTTATCCTCCTGCTCCCCAACACCACATGCTGTGCCCTCCCTTATCCCCCTGCTCTCCAACACCACATGCTGTGCCCTCCCTTATCCCCCTGCTCCCCAACACCACATGCTGTGCCCTCCCTTGTCCCCCTGCTCCCCAGCACCACATGCTGTGCCCTCCCTTGTCCACCAGCCCCCCGTCCAGGTTCCCCTGTGCCTGGCTGCGATGCCCAAGCTGGGACCGAGTGTGGCCACTCGAACCAGAGAGAGGGGAGGGGGACGGCGGGAGGTGAAAATCGGAAGGACTGGAGCTGAGTGTGGTGAAGTGTCCAGCTCCAGTAAGCGGAACCAGGATGGCAGTCTACCATCCAAACCAGAGTGAGCATCCAGTGCTCGTTGGGTGGGAGCCGCTCCTCAGGTTCTGCGTTTCCTGGAGAAGTGGCCATTTGTGTTGCTGTCGTCCCGTTTCAGGGCTAGGACGGGAACGATCCCCTTGCCAGTTGGAACCTTGTGTCGATGGTTAGGCTCTGCTCAACCATCAGGGTGTGCCTGGGTGTGGAGTTACTGCTGCGGTTGGTTAGACATGGTTGGATTTAGTGTCCGATTGATGATCTTGATGATCAGCTTTGGGGTCTTGACAGCAAGAAGTGGAGAACCTGGCAGGTTTCATGTAGACTGTATTTACTTTGTTGTGGTCTTCAAAGTCCTCAACAAAGGTCGTAGTTAAGAGGTGGCATTGCTGTAGTAGGACTTTATTTTGCAGTGGGACACAGACTGCCCTTCAGGTGAACTGCAGTTATGGTCTCCTACATGGTGTTAAATTATGAGAAGTACATGATCGTTGACCTTTTCTCTACCATTTTGTGATCTCTGTCATATTAGTTTGCAATTTCAAGGACGTTTCGTTCAGCTCTATTGCTTTTGTGACTCCAGCATAGCCAGTGGGAGTTCTGTGGAGAACACCTTTGACCCAATAAAGTTAGAGATATGTTTTTGTGTTGGTAACTTCTGGGATGTGTAGAGGATCTTCGTCTGGACTTGCCTGAGTTTTCTGTAGATATTTGGATTGGTTCTAAACAGAAGGAAAACTACTACCTCTTGTGCTAATGATAGCTATGTTGGTTTAGCTCTTGCTAATCATTAAGAAATTCTGAGTTTTTAATGATCTTTGCATTGTAAGAAGATGGCATTTGGCAGTTGGACGTGGGCTGGGCATTGAGTCCTACCACACGGCATACAAATGATGCCACTCAAGCAGGAACCTGGCATGGAGGTGTCCTGTGAGAGAGCAGACTTATGAACTGGTTTGCAGTCGTATTTAGGCCCAGTCACATTTGTATGGAGGGATGTGAACTGTTGGTACTGTGGCTCGGAGACTCTGAATCACTTCCTTTCTTTGTTACTCCATTTGAACTACTTTTGCTTATATTTGTATAATATGGAAGAGTTGTATCCACCCGAACAGGTAAGTGGAATTCTGGCTATTTGTTCCTTGGTGTGTGAGGCGTTTGGAGTATGACCTTCTCGCTGGGCATGATGTAAAGTCTTCATCTACATGTTGGACATTTGGGATGGTCTTTTGTACATGCAGGGTTTTCATTATCAGTCCATTTATGATGTTCATCTCCACCATGAAGTTCTCCATGATGGAGGTCAGACAAAATGTCCAGAAGGCTAAAGAGTTTGTATGTCTAAGAGGTACAAGGGTGTACATAGTAGCAGTTTTATTTATAAAACAAGTTGCCTTTGCCTTCGTGCTCCTTCCTGTCACAGAAAACCAACCGCATCAAAGAGACTGATCAGAAAGAGGTTTTTACAGGCGTGATACCCCACACCAGTTAGCACATGAGATGAAGTTCTTTGTGCCTTCAGAGGCAACACCTCTGTTCTTGCTGTCCTCTGGAACAAGTAACACATTATGAGGATGGCAGGGTGACTGTTAAGCAGTTTCAGGATTTTACCTTGAAGTAAATTGGGGCTTTTGGTATAAATAAATAATTTGGGGCTTGTGGTGACATTCCAAAGGTGTGCGACGTTCCTGATTCCCCTTTGACTCCATTAGTAATGTCCATGTCCTTCAAGGATTCTTACTGAGCTTAGCAAATAAGACAGTAGTTACCTCTGCAATTGGGCATGTTTAATTCTGGCTGCAAAATTATTTTTGTTAAAGGTAGTCATGATCAGCACAGCCATGATGAAGCACATTAAGAAGTACCGGGCGTATTTCCTATACTAGCTTCTCATATTTTGGTGGCACTCGTGAAACTTAAGGTTGTAAGTTTCGGAAATAGATGTCCATATTTATCCTGTTAGTTAATTCAGTTTTCTATTGTTGCGTTATTTTAAAAGGTTTTCAACCTTTTGAGCATCAAGAAAATTTCAATTAATATCTTAAAAGCAAAATAAGATCACAGTCAAAAATGACATCAGTGTTTGGTTAACTCTGAGTGTCTTTTTCCAGTTAGAGATGGCTTCAGTCTCCTGTTATGTTTCTTTGAGGACTATGAATCAAGTACCAATTTATTCTAGAAGCTAAAGAACCCCCTTTGGGAATTCTGTGTTTACTGATTGTCAGTTCTAGGTTTGTGTATTACAACCAAGACCCTTTACATCAAGAGAACTCCTTCCATTATATGATCAAGGCAGGTGTTACATTTTGAAGTTTTATTTTTAATATTTTTTTCCTTGAAGAGTAGGGAATGCCATATATATTTTAGTGTAATTCTCAGGCTGTATGAAATACTGGTTTGGTTTTGCTTGACTGGCATGTGCTTATGACTTCAAGCGTTTCTTAGTGGGTGATAGAGTCATGGTTGGTTTGGGTGTATCTTTTTGCTATTTCGCATAAGAGGTAACCTGTTAAATGTTAAAGAACTGTGGTGCACATTCCTTGGAAATAACAAACTGAAAATAAACAACTTGACAAAAGGGTGTTCACAGTGGCCATCAGTAAGGCAGCCCTATTTTGTTTTATGATTCAAATCCACTGTTGGGTGCAATAGGAAATTCTCATTAATTTTGGTAACAAAGGATAAAGTATTTACTCCTAAATACTGAGTTTGTTGATTCACATTACAGTTGTTTTCACTAATTTGAAGTAATATTTTGTTATTTCCTTGTACAATTTTGTTCTCACCTTATCTGAAGCCAAACAGTTCTTTCACAAAGGCTCTCATATTACAAGTATATGAGATGGCTTTCGAGGAGAAAAAAAACCCATTGAATAGAGTACACGTAACTTTATTTTTTGTAGCACAGAGCATCCAGTTTGCTACAATAAATTCCACTTTGATGATTATAAAATTCCATTATCAGTATCACAGAGATGCAGACTTTGATGCTTTATTTCTTTTTTATTTAATATTTTGCGGGTTTATGTGCAGTGATCACCATTAGATGGTCAGGGATGCTGACTTTGGAATCTAAAGTCTTATTTTAACATCGTGTCAGATTATATTACACCACCTTAGGTAAGTGATCTCAAGATTATAGCTAAATCTTTGAAGGGGAATCTCGCATTGATATATTTCTGGATCACTACAGGAAACTCAGCAGTTTTTGCATTAAAGTGTTCTTTGTGGAACAGTGGCGTTTTCAAGAATGGCATCTTCTCACTTAAGTGATACGGTACACATGGATAGGAGGCTTGTCCACCATAGTGACAGGTTTCTATTAAAAAGCAGCCTGTTTGTGCAGCTGTGTAAGAATGAGCTGCAGTTTATTTTAGCTCATGTGATCCTCCAGAAAGATAATGTATTGCCAGATGAGTTACAACATCTCTCATTTATACCAGCACTCAGGTACCAGCGAAGTCAAAACTTGAAGATAATAATGGCACGGTTTAGCCTGCTGGATCCTTTTTGCATGTGGAGACATGCAGATGGAAGAGAACACGGCTCAACTTTTGGATGCTGAGTTTGGTTTGCAGATGCAGAGTTTAGAAAATAAACGTTCTTTTACAAAGTGAGTGGATGCAAGTTTTTGAGCATTGTGGCTGTCCGTCCTGTATTGCTTTCAACAGAGTCCCTGTTGGGGAGAGATATGTACTTAAACCTGCTTATTGAACCAGAAAGCAGAAATCTGGTTTTAAGGTGTTTCACACGTGTGTCTTCTAAGACAGAGGTGACTTGGAAGAGGATGGTGTATTTAAGTAAGCGTTATTATTTCCCAACTTAAATCAGTCTCTTTATTGATATAGCAGTTTCATGGTGAAGAAAAAAGGCTTGGTTTCACAAGCAGAAAACTGTGACTTAAGTAGGGTCAGGGGAATATAGAACAGAGTTAAGCACCTATTCCTTCTGTAGAAAGGTAAGTTATGGGTGCAGTGCTGATTTCAGTAATACCAAGCTTGTTCCCACCAGCTAAGCATCTGGTCATCTGTAAGCAGTGCCTTATTTTTTTAGTGGAAAAGCATAAGTAACAACTAATTTGAAGAAACAACTATTTACCTATACATTATCATTGATCTGTTATCAAAATCTATGTTTAGAAGACAGTTGTCTTCAAAATCAGGTAACTTGCAAGTAGTATAACCCTCAGTCAGTAGAAGCCTAGAAGTCTTGTTGCGTGATGGAAGTTAGCAGGACTCTGTTCCAAACTGGATGTCATTTGCAGCGCAGTGATCTTCAATCCTAAGCTGGGCAATCATCTGGACAGTAGATTAAGCTCAGCTATAAAGCCAACAGCAAAGAGTTAACCTGAGGTCCCTTCTGCCCACGTCTTGTAGTTCTCTAAACTAATGAGTGAGTTTCAAAAGTATAACTGGGTAACTCTGGCAATATTCACTATCCTAGTAAGTAATTCCAGTGTCAAGCGGCACATGGAACATTACAACGCACATAATGACTGTCTTGTTTACCTACAGCGTCACACTCTTACCACGACTCCCAACTTCCTTGTTGCATTGTAAATGGCTCAGCATATCTTGGGATACTGAAAACCAATTGATTTCTTATGCATGTTCAGTTTTGTCACAGTATCAATGAATTGTTTTCTCTGGATCAAGTGTAGTTTATCTTAAGATGCATGTTGTAAGCATACCTCTGCTTGGAAAGGCTAGTGAAAACACACTATATCACTCTGGAAAGCCTAAACATATGCAGTGAAGATTTTCCTATAACCAAAGACACTGAGCTGAACGTGCATCCCTTAATTACCCAGATTCAGCGTTCATACATCTCCAAACAGTAAAATGACATGAATTTTTGTAAGGCTTTCTGAACGACAAATCCAGTGTCCTACTCAGGGTTGGTCTTTGATACAAAATTAAAATCCAGCAATAAACTCTTTGTCTAGTAATTGTTTCTGAAAGTTTAAATATTTAGAGAGAGACAGTTCAACTAATGGCAAACTTTAAATGTGATCTAATATTGAAAGAAATTGGCTGATTTTTTTTTTAATCAATGGAGTAATTGTGATGGCCAGCTATGCTGTAAATAGCATTTCTTTGTCCATTCATTTGACTTTTAGCAGTATTACAGTTTCTTGGCTCTGTACATTTTCATCAGTGCATTCCTGGTTTGTTGTTCCTCCTTACCCATATATTTTTCAGACAATTTCTGTAGGGTGTTTTATCACACTGGCATCTTGACCGTAGGAAAAAAAAAATTCATTAAATAGTTAACTGTTCCTGGTGTCTGAGCAATATAATACATAGAACACTTTAAAGCGAAATATTCGCATTTTAGGGCAGCTAGTAGTGGGGTTTGTGAATGCTGGCTTGCATTACATTCATCCAAATAAAAATACACTGGTTTTGACAAAAGGAAAATCATCCTTCTGGCCTGTTGAATAATAGTGTCACACTCATTGTTTCTTTGTTTATTGTCAAAACTTCAGACTGCTAAATTGCAAAGCTGAGGGGAAATACACTTCAATTTGGTTTTTTCTATTCCACAGAGAAAATGTAGACTCCAGTGCTATTTCAATACCATCTCATTATCAGCCATAATATAAAATATTGTTGCAAATCTATTAGGTATCTAAAAACTTTCACAATAGGTTGATATGAGTGACTTGTGCTGGAAAAAAATGTTCTTCTTGTGGCTTACCAGAGGAGGGGAAAATAGGTTGACTCTTGCAGAATCGTAAACAGTAGCAGCTTGGTCAGTAGACTACTCAACAAAACACTAAAGCAAAAACAGTACTGAAAACATCTGTCGGAAGGACGCTTCTCTTTGAAGATAGCAGTTGAGTTGCTCCACTTGGGCTTCACTGAATTTCTCACAGACCACCCACAAGACTTGCAGCCCATTCCTTCAGAGGGGCTAAACAAGAACAATGAGGATATTTTCTTCCATAAGGCACTTGGCTGCATTTATTTAGGTTTTGTGGGGTTTATTTGAAATCATCTTATAATGAGGTAATCCCTTACATCTACTCAGCACCCAATGGATTCAGAAGGGATACAAGAGACTGCACACCACTAAGTCTGAGCTCCATTGCATGGAGATTAGTAGAACCTATAAAAAGAAACAGAATCAGCAGATAAATGTGAATGTGTCTTGGTTTGGAGAAGAGTTAACATGAATTTTTAGAGGAAAGTCACATCTCGCAGAACTCTAGGTCAGTATGTGGATGAGAATAGTTCTGGCTGGTATAAATGGATTTTGAAGTAACTTTCTGACAAGATTGGCTGCTACTGAAACAAAGCTGTGGTCCAGAAGGGTTGGACATCTCTTAGGCTACTGGGTTGACAAAGATGAAGAAATGAAGGGTAGTTACGGTAGAGTGTCCAGACATCAGTACTGGGATCATGTACAATAGAATAATTGATTTGAAAAGAATCACATTTACTTCTGATAACTAACAGATTATTATTAGCATTGTTAAGAGAAAGGTTGACAGTGATGAGCTGTATGAGAGCAACTGAAATACAGTGTTTATAAATTCAAGTTAATCATCAAAGGAAAGATAATTCTGACTATACGTGCATAACAATGAGCCCTGAAGAAGCTGTTACTATTCAGGAGAGATCTTGGAATCATTGTGGAAAGATTTTGGGTGTGTCTGCATTGGTATTTTAATTTGGATCAGGTGTGTGCTCTTGAAGTGAATTTCCCTGTGATCCTCATTTATCTCACCTCCGTTTACATCACAGAACTGTCTTGGAGAGCAGTGATGCCCTTTCTTTGGATGAGAAAAAAAACCCAAGAGAGTGTGTTCCAGCTTCCAATGGGTGTCTGGTCCACGGGACCAGGCTACTGCTTGGCAGAGGCAAACCTTAGGCAAAGAGAATGTTGAGTGTTAATAAAAAAGCAGTTGAGGACCAAACAGAAGACTATCACCATCATGTCACTGGAGAAGATGACTGTCCTTCCACATCTGCAGTACTGCAAGAACAACATAGAACTAGAAATAATGCAGAGGAAGTCCAGCAGGGTGTTGCATGGTACAGAAAAGCCATCAGTGAAAAGACACCTTTTGACAACTTTATAGCTGGCGGAAGAAGTGATTGAGGAAGATATGAATGGTATGGGAAAGACAAATGGGAATGATTAGTTAATCCACTGATGAATGCTATTTCTCATTGCACAAGAAAAGGCATGCAGCAAATAAAATGATTAGGCAAATAACAGAGACAAAGGGAGCACTTCACAGTATTTAAATCTTGGAACTCATTGCCATGAGATATTGTGGAAGTCAGAAATGTAAATGGTTTCAAAGAGCAGTAAACCAGCTTCTTGTAGGATAAATCCTTTTGTATCTTTTAGCACAAAAAAAAAAATCTTTTAACTGCTAATCACCAGCAGCTCAGCAGGAAGAGCAAGGGCAGCACTCACTCAGTAGATGCCATTTCCTACGCATCCAGTACTAATTTCTATTAGAATAGACAACATGTTGAGCCACAAGGACCTTCAGTCTGACCTCACGTGGCAGTTCTTAGTTTTGTACTTACTACAGTCATTAAACAAATATAGGTATTGACTAAGATGTTGATACAGTCTGCAGAGATCACACGCATACTTCCCTTACAACTTGTATTCTGTTATTCTAATTGCTAATCATTGTCATTTAGTATCTCTGCAAATTAAAGGACAAATCAGAATAGTGGGTTCAGTTTGCAACAGAGAAGAAGTCAGCCGCTGTTTTAGAGACCTCAGTCCAGAGTCCAGCAAGATGCAACAGGTGGTAGATGCAAAGAAAATAGAAGAAGGGAGGAGGCAATGAAGCAACATTGACTAGAACGTGCATAATAATGACATATTGGCTCATTGCCATAGCTCTGGCTCATAACTGGGGTAAGGGGATAAAGATAAACAATTAAACATTTGAGTAAATGAGTGGAATGAGGCAAATGGTGGAGTCCGTATTATTAGAAAGATATATGAGTATAATAAAATGTTTCTAATGAACTAAACCAGCTTTCTACTGCTTCTAGGAGAAAAGCATTTGAGCATCTAAAAGGTTTTCTCCACAACTTTTCTGTATTTACATTTCTGGATGGTGTAGGTAGGCTTCCTTAATGCTGCACAGGGTTGGTAATCCACGTGTATCAATCTTTAAAGGCCTTACCTGAACATACATAAAAATGCTACTAACTTCAGCAAACACATCAGGTTGATATTGTGTTGGGTTTTTTCCCCCCATAAACGGTTGTTAGTTACATACTGAAATATGAACAGATTCCTGACTGACCAGCTCAACTTGTCAATTCTTTTGCAGATACAAAACCAACTTTTTTTGGCGTCATTTCACAGTCACTGCGATGAGCAGTGGTTTGATAAGCTATTCTCAGATGTGAGGCTAACTAAGAAGGAGAGAGCTTTCCTTATGTATCATCTTATTAGTCTTAGTAATGAGAGATTACAAAATAAAGTATGATGTTACATAGTTTTTTGAAGACTACTTTGTAACATTTGTTTGACCATGCTAATGGACCTTCCCTTAAATACTATGCAGTTGGAATTTGCTTTAATAGTATTGTCAAAACCATTATAGCATTTATCTTTTTTTTTGGAGAAGGGACTGTTTTGAAAATGACAAAATCACATTAATACACCTGATGTCTTTGTTTTTTAGAAATCTTTTTGTGACAGGTTTCAGGTGGTTTAGCTCCAGAAATCTGACTAGAAAAATGCTGGGGAATTCCTGCTAAATACGGCTTATGTGGAAAGAAAACACACAGTAATGCTTACTGGGGTCATTAAAGGAATCTGAGACTCTTGGATTGCAAAGTTGTTGACATAAAGTTTTTTTGTGATTTATGTAAGGAAGCAATAGCGGACCCCAGAGCAAACGTGAATGTGTAAATTTTGGATGACGCAGCATGAGACCTTCTTTGATGAAAAGTGGTTGAACTTATCTTGGAAGAAGTAGCAACCTTTTAGGTTCAGCAATGGCATGACATAACAGCATAGCCTCAAATTAAATAGGAACATGACTCAGAGTCCATCCCAAATGAAGTACTAGGAATTACAGGGAAAACTACATTTATGTGTTAAAATGCCTTCACATGACTCCAGGAGAAATAACCTGCAAGTTCTCGAAGGAATAAATACTCACTGATGAGGGGCAATTAAAACTTTGTGATTTGACTGCCATAACTGGAAGTGAGAGTGGATTAGGGTCTGGGTGCACAAACAAAGCTTTTCACACTCCAAAGATGTGAAAAGTTGAAAAGCAGCTTCCACTCTTGTGTCATTAGACATTTCTGCTGGTTCATAATTTTCTTCTGTGTTGGAATGTCAGAACCGATGCACTATAACAGTCAGAAAGGAGATGGTGGAGGCAATGAGGAGTTTGACAATGTTTTTTTCCAAGTAGTCACTATTCTATGCCTAATACTGCTGTGAGCTGCAGATTAATACACAGTAGTCTATGGTACTTGTGTAGTCAGCAAAATACACCATGGAATGGGAACAGCGATAAAAGTAACAGGAAACCGAAAGAAGCAGTAGATGTCAGCTTCAGCAGTTTGGCAGCAGTGGAGGTGATTTTTTCTTTTTTACAGTAGAAATGCAAAATGACTGCTTTTCTGTCATATTTAAAAACAAAGTGTGTGGCACACATTTAAATAAAAAGTAAACAATTGAGAATGCAAAACTTAGTAACACTGAATGGTCCCATTACTCACCTTTATGGCCTGATAATGCTTGATGTACAACAGAAACCCTGATGGTCTGTGCACTGATGGTGCACGAAAGACACAACAGAAACCCTGGAGAAAGCCATGTTTGATAATGTGTTTTTACATATACCGAGGAAATAGTGGCTCTTTTATTCTACACCCAAGGGAATGCTCGTGTTTCTTTATAAAATAAAAAGGGTGAGGCTCTTGGCCAGCTTTTATGGCCTTCTCACTGCTGCATTTTATTTACCTCTTTGGTGTCAAGAATGGCAATCATCAATTCATTGCGGGAATTGTGAGTGTTTCGGAGCAGAACTGCTCAGCATTACAGGCGTGAGCAGTGCCTTCAGAGCACAGGTGATTTGGATCAGTTCCTTCCTCTGATTTTCATTTGGCTTAGAACTTGTTGTTCTGTGATGTGAGGGTACCTTTAGGGAAGCTGAAGTATAAATATACCATCAGACTATGCAGCAGGAAGGCTGCTTGTGTGACCTGACAGCAGCTAAGGAGCATTGGAGTGCTCTAACCCTCCCGTCTCCTCAGTCAGCAAAGACCGTCTGGAAGCCTTTGCATGGAGACTCATCCACTGCCCTCCTGCCATCTTTCCTGCTGTCTTCTCACCAACAGGGAATAACTTCCAGTACCTTCCCCAGGCACTGGCACATGCTTCCATCACAGGACAGATTAAAGCAGGATCAATATGTGGCATGTTGGAGTTCATAATCTTGTATGAACCGTTGTTCTTGCTGCCTCAGAAAGCTTCAAGGAATTGCCTGAAGAATTGATGGAAGTCTGCTGTTTCTACCAGCTGAATAACACATCCCCTAGCTTCATTGTGAGCACCACAAAAGATGCTGCATCTTTTTCCTGCATTGTTTGACCATCCTACTCTTTGACTTTCTAACATGACACTATTTATAGTCTTTCTAGTGAGTGCCAGTGGTACCACATTTCTTACTATTAGAAGTGGCACCAGATTTTGCAGTGTCTGCATGGTTACCGCTTATTGACAAGCTACTGTGGGGTGTGATTTGAAACGTTCTGCAACTGTGCTGCTGTTACGGTTTTGTGCTTCATCCACTCATACTACTGACAGCCTGTTGGGTTTAGAAGACAAAGGCAGGTCTCCTTTTAATGTGAGCTGTGCCTTCTGTGTGTACCAGGAGCGATGGCATTTTCCTCTCCTGCTGTCAACGGCTGCTCTTGGGCCTATTTAGTATACAGGGAAAAAAGTCTTGCCCATTGATCAATTAGGACATATAAGCTACTCTTTTACTTTGAGTATGCAGTCTGCAGAATATACACCCTTTGATTCTCTGCAGACTGTTTCAAGATGTGTCCAAAGTACAGTTCACAAACTAAAGAACATTCTTTAATGCTCTTTTATCCCCAAGCCACAAGGCAAAATTCCTTAGGTAACTGGAATAATTTCTGCCTTAATGTAACACTTCTAGATTCCCTTATTAATTCTAGGCTTTTGTGCAGCTTGGAAGAGCTCTAACAGAACTTTCCCTAAACACCTTTCTTACTTCGTGTCCAGCTACTTTTGCTCCTACCCTCACCAAAAGGGAGGCATTCCAAGATAACAAACATCTCAAGTAATCAAAAGTTGCGTTCTAATGACAGTTGATCTTTTACAGTGCAGGGTCATGCACCAAGGAGGGAGAATAACAGAAATATGGTTTGGATGTGTATTTAAATGAATTCACTTTTACAGGCATCGAGGGTGTATCTGGGGATTGCCTATAGATACTTAGTATTTGATATATCACTTATTCAAGATTTGGAAAGTACCAGAGTAGTAAGCCTCAGGGTTAGCAGAGGAACTGCATGATCAGCTTTAGATCTCACAGAAGAGCTGATAGCAAGACCCACCTTTTCATTCCCCTTATGATTATACAGTAGCGTAACAGGGCTTTGCAGTGACAAATGCAAGTAACAGAGGGAAACTGAGGGTGAACCAAGGTTGTTTCACAATCAGTTTGGCGTTTCTTTCCTTTTGACGTGATTAGTCTTCAGCTCCATTTCTGAGAAGGTTACTTGAACCTCTGACTCAAACAGAGACACCTCTGAATGGCGTAAACGAGTAGCTGCAGCGCTTCTGGGACAGAAACTGCAGACTGTTAGGAGCACGTTTCCCTTTGCAAACATGGTGGCAGCTGCTTTCGATCTGTGGCTTCTCGCTGCTATTGTGTGAGGGAATCACACTCTGAGTTTCAAGAGCCACAACAGAGAGTAAGTAAAGCTGTGGCTCATTTAGGACTGGGTGTTATTTTAATGAGCTTAATAAATCCTGTATAGGACTAAGAGTTTCTTTGGAGTTTCGAGTCCTGCAAAGCAGGGCTCTCAGTCTGACCTTAGAGCCTTGTAGAGCCATTGTAGAGCTCTAAGAACTGCAGCAGTTCTGTGCTACACCAATTTCAGCAACATCAGCAACCCTGGTTTAAGTAGCTCACCCACTTTAGCAGCTGTTCTCAGCATCAAGTTGATCAGATTTCTCTGAATGGAGCTTAAATGACATTGTACCACAAATGGCTTCCACTGCCCCGGGTCGCCGTGTTCACAGACATCCAGGAGATCCATAGTCACATTGAAACAAGCTGATTTGTTTCATGAAATAAGTACCCACAGAAGATACAGAGTTGGCACTTTTGTTAAACAAACTCATCATGTGGTTGAAGCTGAAGCTTTAATGAATGTTAATATTGTTCTTGTAAAACATGAATGGCAAGGATTTGTTTAATGTGCTGGATGGAGAGTGACCTTCAAAGGGCAAAATTATTTGCAGCACAATTTATCTCACTTTTAGCAAAGCCAGGTGGAAGGAGGTCTCTTAAGTTACTGGCTCTACAATCATGGTTATCAAGTCCACATCACAGCCATGTCATATAATCACTGTCATGAAAAGAAATGGATATCTGGATCATACTGTCTTGCAATGAGCAGGGTTCTCACCCTCTCCTCCTAAAGTTAAAGGTTGCTTCTGAAAAGGATTTCTAACACCTGTCTTCCATAGTGGTTAGGACTGAAAATGGACTGGAAGAAAGATTCAGCCAACCAGCAAACTCCCAGGCCTCTGCTGCAGAAAAAATATTCACCATAGAAACCTAAAAATGACTCAGGGTGATGAACTGGTACCATTTTAAAGGAAAAGTACTATCACATCTATTTTCTGGCTACAGTACAGTTTTATTAATGGACATATATTGTAAATTATATGTTCTTGGACAGTCAACTTAGGAACACTCAAAAACTGAAAAATTACTTTTACAATATTATTCCAGTGTGCTTTAATACCAAAAGCTAAGAAATATGGTAGGCAGACCAAGAAAATGAAAAGCCCTGCAGCTAAATATTTTTACAGAAGCCATTTAAAAAAACAGAACTTCAACTAACCAAGTTGACCTTGCTCATTACAGTGCTAGAGAGATTTGGTTTTGCATAAATATGAGTATAGCACTGTTTAAATAACATATCAGAATCTACAGTGGTGTAATGCTTTGTGACTTCTCCTAAGACATAATCTATGGCTTTTGACTTAGATGATTAGGGGAATGTCCGATATGCTAGGTTCTACCATCACTTACAGGAACATAATTTAAGTACGTTAAAAAAAATAATGCTATGCTACTCTTCAGTAAAGCTGTCTTTCCCTTCTTTTTTTTAATGAAACCTTTTGAAAAGGCTTTCAGGCATCTAAAACCAAAAAATACCTTAGAGTCTGGCCCTTAAGTGGAAGTATTTGCAACTTTCTAGAATGCTCATGGCGCAAAAGTTGGTGGCTCTCTTCCAGGAAAATAAAGGCATTGTAAAGCACAACAGGACTGCTGTACTGTTCCTTAGATAGACCTGTGCTGCTCATTTGTGTGTGTGTTAGCTTAAGAAAGGAGTAAATCTTCCACGTGACATAGGGATAAAGGCAGTTGTTTTCTTCACCAGCATGGACAGTTTAGGCAATATGTGCAGTGACTTCAAGATCATTCCTAATCCCAAACCACTTGTACTCTGAAGGCTCTAAGTTAGCACTTCCTCTGTGCTTTTCCCATCCCATCGCTAGTAGAATTTCCCTGGATGTTTATGGCAAGCCCTCAACCCATCTCTGGCCTCCCACTGCCTCCATCAATAGGAAAGCAAGACAGGTTGGCCACAGCTGACTGCACAGAAAACTTGACTTCAAAATTAAGCTCAATACGTACAGCTTCTGTTTAGGCTACAGAAGTCCTATAAGGATAGGGAAGTGTGGCTTATATACTTTAATCAGTGAATGAAAATCTCATTCTTACTGGGCTGCCCTGGACCCATGAGCTCGTGTACCACTAATGTGAAGTACTGGCTGAGTTTTACCCTGTGGAGTTCCCTGCTCTCTGAAATGCAGAACTGGATTATTTTAGTAGAAATTGATTCGCTAGTCATGAATTTTATTTGAGAAAATCATGTAGTTTTTGGTTCATCGTCTGCTCTTTTACATACCCCAACAGTCTCAGCATACTATTTAATATGTTTGAGGTTGAGAAGAAAATGCTGTTACTTCTTCATTTCTCACCACACATTTTCTGTGCCTGGTGAATAGTTTCTCAAGGCAGCAAAACCAGCTCCTTCCTTATTTTCGGGCACACATATCCAAAGGATACTAATCCTATCTGAATGTACATTACTATGGTAAAAATATATACAAACTAGCAAACTCGAAGTATTTAAACTCTTTCCTTACATTTGATTTGTGCTTTCAGAATGTTCCTAAAGTATTCTTTTTTAATTAGTTTAATAAGTACTTTGTAATTCATAGTATGTGGTTTTAAAAAACCCAACAGAACACTGAAAAAATTGTTTTTAAAGGTAGATCATGAATATTTTACAGCGTGTGTAACATTCTTACACAACTTTTTAAGATGTTGCATTTGCGTAGTATTATGATTCTAAATAAATTTAAATAAATATTTAGCACTTGAGTTTCCCACAAACGGATGAGAAGAGCGCTGTCCCGTTTCAGAAGGAGCAAGGGGCACAGACTTACATGGATATAAAGCAGTTCGTAGACAGATGTGGGTAATTACAGGGTTGTATGCAATGATCTAGTATAGCACAGAAAACTGTTCGCTGTCCATATGGCTGAACACTTGGATGCAGTTTTAGAACAATAAGTAGTAAACTTTTTCATAGCAGTAAGGAAACCGGGGCACAGAACTGAACACTGCACAGCCTCCGTACATTTAATCTTTCCTTTCTCTTTAGTCATCTTTAAGAGATGCATTATTTTTCTAAGTAATAAAACAAGGAAAATAAGTGACTTGTATTGATCCGGTGAATGCTGTTATTACAGTCCTGCACTTCATAAAATTGTTCTCCCTCAAAATTACATGAAATAACGTGAATTTGAACTTTAAACACAAGTGATGAATCTTAACGCTTATGATGAAGTTTTAGAATATGGCTTCTGAAACAGCTACAAAATTTTAGACAGAGCCATCCATCACATTAGCACCCAAATTTTACAAAATTTTAAGAAATATGGAGACCATCTGTGCAGTTCACTGCAAACCACTTTGCAGGATTTAAGGTTTGGAAAATGAAATAGCTAACAGATATAAAAGGCACCAGTGGCTGAAAATTTACCCTTCATAAATTAGAAATGAGACTCACTTTTAAACATTAAGGCCATAGCATTTTATTTATAGCACTTAAAAAGATTCACTAACGGCAATGGTTTACTTGCTGTGAATCACTTCAAATTAAGATGCGATGATTTCCTAATAGATGTAGTTTAACTAAATCAGAATTTGGGTCCTGAAGCAGAACTGCTGAATGAGAAACATTCCCATGTAAACTAAGACAGACAAGATGGGTACAATTGTCCCTCCTGGCCTTCGAATATGTCAGTCTGTGAGCCTGTAAGTAATGCCATGACAGATAAATAACCAAGTTTGGGCCATCATACTGAAAAGGGAGACAGGTTCCTCTTAAATGGAAGTAGCATTGGTACCTCTTTGGTGCCATGGTATAAAAAACTCAATCTAGGTCTGTATTCTAATTTTTTTCAATAAATTATCAGAACACCACATCCTCAAAAGTTTTATGGCCACAGAATAATCATTTGTCAAAAAAAACAACCCAATTGTGACGGCATTGAAAAAAAATATTTTGGTGTCACATGTCATTCACTCTGGAAGGCAACTCTTATTGCAAGAATTTTGTATTTTTCATTTTTAGACTGTACTACATAACAAACATTTAAAATGTTAGAAAGCTGAAGCTCAAATGTGGAGTCTTTTTCACCATTATTATTAAAACATTGGATGAACAGGATATTATTAACTTTTTGGCTTTAAGAGTGGTTAAAAACCTATAGTTTTAAGAAAGTCACGGTGAGCCACTGTTTGAGAGTGAATCTTAGTGTCTGAGTAAACTATGGAGTGCACATCAGTCATGTAGCAAAAAATTTCAGAACTTGCTGTTACAAATAACAAACTATTTCCTCAGTGTACGTGCAGCATATGTAGATTATCACAGGGTGCCATTCATTGAACAGCACCCATGTAATTAGACTTACGAGTGTGTCTGACTTACGAGTTCTGTAACTAGACAGGGGAAACAACCTAGATCCTCATATACAAACTCCAGGGTACAAGAGAGCCTGGAAAATCTCTTTGCTCTCTAAATACCTACCATAAAAAACCTGAAGCCAAATAGATTTTTGTGCTGAAGAAGAAATGCAATCATGTTCCTTAGACAACATTGAAGTAGCTTATTGATTAACTTGGACAAGACTCTCCCCTGTTAATACCTATAGTGTTATGAAGGGTTTAAAGAAATAAGGAAGTACGTAACCAAAACAAATTTCCAATAAGATGCAGGAGATGTACAGGTGATTCCTATGCTTTGTTTTCCCTGTCTGCCACCGTAAGAAGACTCTCCAACCATTCAGTGAAACTGAAGAACATTCCCCAGTCATTTTTCTCCAGTGGCTGTCTTCTAACTAGGATATCCATTTGCATGCTGTAAAATATCTCAGATTCCCTTTGAAAGTAATTCACAGGTGTAAACTTGCCTTTTGAAATCTGCACTGACTGTTTATGATTTTGTGCATTAACAGAATCAACAAGGCAGAAATTGTAAAGATAGTGTAGCATACAGAATCACAGAATCACAGAATCACCGGGTTGGAAGAGACCCACTGGATCATCGAGTCCAACCACTCCCACAAAACACTAAACCATGTCCCTCAGGACCCCGTCCACCCGTAACTTAAACACCTCCAGGGAAGGCGAATCAACCACGGTACTGCATGTGTTGTATTTGCCCTGCACTGCACAGTCCGTATTCCAAATACTGCACGTGACACTCAACAGCCAAGGGCAAGGTCTCTTCCAGAATAACACTGATTTTTTATATTGCAAATCTAACATCTTTGTCTTTGGGGCACACTGAGCTATCGTTAGCACTGATCTGACAGACACTCCACACTAGGTTTTGTGATTAACTGTGATTAACTGCTGTACATAAAAAAATTTTCAATCACCTTTCCCATTTTCAGCACCTGGTCCAAAATCACTTTACAGAGAGGATGTTCTTTTCAGATAAGGCATATAAAAATGAAGAGAAAGCTGAGGTGGTGAGGAAGAATAGAAACAGGGATTCGAACTTTGAATTCCCACCTAAACACCTTGTCTTGCAGAGCACTGTAATGATCTCTGCACAAACCTCAGAATAGGTACAAGAACTATAAGTGTAGTTTTATTAGCATGTTTTCTCTCTTTGAGAGAAAATTTATGGTAACTTATCTATCTTGAATTCAGGCTTTAATTCCTTCATATTGGATGAAGAGCAGATATGTAGCTGCTATCATGGAGCGTGTTGTATGTTCACACCCCAGCTTAGTACACTCCCTGTTCTGCATATCCCATAAATACTGAAAGTTCATACAAACACTGAAAATACGCTCACTAGTTACTTCATTGTGTATCTCAGTATTAAAAAATGTCCATTTGCAACCAGCTGACCTTGGTCCTCCAGCCCATCTCTCCCTTGTACTTCTTGGAGAGTAGATTGCTCTTGCTATATGACCTGAATGTCAACAAACCCTGATGGTATCAGGTCAAGGAAAGAAGGAAGTTCAGAGCTGCTTGTGGGAAACTCCTTTCTAGCTGCCTGGTAAATCTAAACTGAGCTTAACTGAGTTAGGCCCTACACCCAGTTCTACAGGCTGTGTAGAACTACGTTTTCCAAATAGAGCTGCTTTTCCAAGTGGAAAAGAATTAATGAGGGATTAGTAAATTATTTATGCGTTGTAGAATCATGGAGTAGTGTAGGTTGGAAGGGACTTTTGGAGATCATCTGATTCAACCTCTTGCTTAAAGGAGCACCAGCTTTATTAGGTCACTCAGGGTTTTCATCTCCAAGGATGGATATGCCACAACCACTCAGGACATCTGTGCCAGCATTTGACTATATGTATAGTTTGTGCCAAGGATGATGGCAAGGACATCAGAAGATTATCATAGACTCATTATAAGACTAATTAGGTGCAAGATTCATAAGAGTCTCTAACAACTTATTAATCATTTGTTAAAATTAATATTTTCTAATTTCATAAATTGCTTGCAAGTGAGATCTTAGTATTAAAAGTGACTCAGAGGCTTCTTATACTAAAGTGTAAATTTAAGCTTCCATTCATAAAGTATCTGGAAAAGAGTATGGATGTTGGAGCACCAGTGTGTGTTGATCTCTGCACCAACCCTCAGTTAACAGCGAGCAGACAGCTGCAGCCTTCCACAGCTTCAGCTTGTGACTGGCATAGTGCCACAGGGAGAACATACACTGCTTAATTCCAGTGAGACAAATGTAGGGAATAGATCTCAGAAACTCTGTATTTGTAAAAATATAGTTCCCTGTTCTACAGAGGCATGTGGAACAAAGCCCTTTGCCACATCATTGCTGTAAATGCATCCAGGAGCAGTCAAGGTATTAACACATCCACCAAGTCAGGAATCTGACTAACAAATACACAGAAAATTTCTTTAGTAATGTATTCACTACTTACATATTCAATACTGCTTCGAGCATAGACATTTCTAAATGGTTCCTCAGCTTCATCAGAGTTCCCATCTCACGCTGCCACTGGAGATGTCTGCATCATCTGTATCAACAGAAAGAGAAGGTAGCTGTCAGCACAGAGACGTGGCACATGCCTCCACTGTAACCCTTGGCGTGATCCAGCAGGCATTTTGGGCAAGATGGCAAGATCTGTACCTTTCCACCAGAGAAACCCCAGTGGTGTTCCTGGGGAACTCCCTGAAAGGAGTAATGGATTTCAGTCTGTAGCAACCCCTACAGCTGGAAGTACAGCTAGCACTTGGCTGAAACCTTATCAGTCTTAACTCATCAATTAACACTTCCTCAGCTTGTGCAAATTGCCAAGGCTGAAACAGGACTCAGAGTGGTCAAAGAATGGTAACCATCTGTTACCAAAGAGCTTTGGAGAGGATCTAGGGCCTGAGGACAGCAGAAGAGTAACCTGTGATTGTCCCCTCCCCAGCATGCAGCCCTGGTAGCAGCTCCCAGGAACCTCTGCCATCACCAGAGGAGTTTCACGGTAGCATGCAGCCAGAGCCTGCCAGGCAGTGTGGTGCAGTCACTCTGACTCACTGCAGACATTTGTACATGCACAGATGTGTTAGTGCCTTTCATCTACACTGTAAGCAAACGTCCTTCTCACAGAGTTCATGTAATTGCTGCAAAACACACTCTTAAATCAGTGAATGTGCTTTTATGCCTTTGTATCTCCACATCTGGAGCACCATCCCCACTTTTTAGATGCAGAGTTCTAACTAGCTGCACTCAGACCATTTAAAGTGCATCCATATGATGAACACTGACAGCTTTCTTAACTGCCTTTACTACTGCTGTCCTTCCCAGCACCAGTGGCAAGTTGGTTTTAGACTGGACAGAATTCAAATCTCAAACACAAATTAAATCTGCAGCGAAAACCAATGCAATAATTGAGGACAGAACCTGGCCTACTGACCTTGTTCATCTGAATGCTCTTTATGAGGGGATAAAGATGTATTATTCTTCCTTTTTTTGACAATTACTCTTTTACAGATAATTTTTGAGATTTTATGTGCCATTTTTTCTGTGATATTGTAATGGTATCCTGGATACTTACTTAAAAAATTCTGTGCTCCTATCATGCCATTATAGTTGCCTAAAGCATGTTTCTTTATTCCTTTTTTCTGCTCTACCTTTCCTTTCAGCTTGTTTCTGTATTCTGCCACCACATTAACTTCATTTGTGTAACCAAGAAAATGGAGAATTCAGCTGAATTCTGAAAGAAACCTTTGTGTTCCATGAGTTTCCTTCTCTTATCCCCCTACTTTACCAACTGCTACTTCAGCTTGCTATTCAAAGGATCTCTCAACATTCTGTAATGTACAAAGTTATCTATTCTTAGCCCTTTCCTTCTTTTCCTAGTCCTGCACGGTATTATTCACAAATTTGACTGTTACTACCTTTGCTGCATAGATGCTCCAAACCAATTGCCTCCCATTCTGATTTGGATAGAAAGAATGAAGTGGATATTTGATTTGCCTTTCTGACATTTCCTTGCCCCTGTCCAGCCGTTAATATGACATGGACAGAGTTCTTCATTTTCCTTTCCCACCTGTCTCAGTTGTGGGGAGACATTACTGTCCTCCTTCACGTTCAGACCTGTGGGCTGGGAGTTCTTTTTTGACTTGCTGCTCTGTCAAGTATGTATTGATCATTGCAGAAATACTTGTCTTTCCCTGTGTACAGCAGCTAGAAAACAGATCTCATCACTGGATATTCTGTACATTGTACTTAAAAATTGCCGTTCCACATCCCGTATCTTGGAGTGACTACCCAGTACATGCTCTAATTGTCCATTTATCCAATTTTCCAGCACAGAGATTTAATTTCAACTAAGCCATCATTTCAATGGAGGTTGTGTTCCTTCAGATTCTCTACAAAGCTGTTACATTGTTCTCTTCCAAAGATCGCTAAAATTCACTTCAAAAGCTTTGATAAGGGGAAGATGTTGTCCTTGGGCCCTTAGCCTGACCGGTATTACCCAGTAACCCCCTGCAATATCTTGTATTACCCTGTACCCCTCTCTGGTCTCTCATCTTTTCACCTTGCAAATAAGCTTTGTAAAGCCAGCAAGTTGCCCTTGGAAAATTCTCAGTTGTCACCTGATGTTGGTAAAGCCTCTCTGCACAGCTGAAGCTCATGCTCACATTGAAATCCTAAGTCCTCAGCACCTGTGGAAACCACCAAGTGACGAACAGCTCCCCAAAAGCTCGGCTCTCACTTCTTTGTGCTCACGTTTACCACTTTGCTGTAAAAAGAGCTAAGAAAATATTTTTCTACCTACCACACAAGAACATGTGGTGTGTTTTATGACAGTCGCGCCAGTAGCATTTGTAAAGCAATGAGTCACTGAGTGGTAGAGCAGCAGGGTAATTCAAATGTTTATTTATACTGTATCATAGCTGAACCTTTGTCTTTTTTTCATGTGGAATCTTCACTTCTGGCTAAGCTTTGGCATGGATGTAGAAGTGTTGAAGTGAAGTCCTGGCTTTGAGTTGAATCTCAGTGAAGTCAATATGGTGGAGAAAAAGTGAACTGTAGAACAGAACACTAAAATAAGCTTGAACTCAAGAAGATAATGGAGCACAAACTGCAAATGAACATGAAAGAAAAGCAGCATTATTTTTCCTAATAATTTCAGTTGCCTCTTTTATGTATATTAATAATTACTTCCCGCATTTCTGAACTTGTTTGGTGGTGAAAAGCACCTTTTGTGATAGTCTATTTCTTCTTTTTAAACTACTCCTTAAACATTCCCATCTCTGCTTGGAAATGAGTATTTTTAAGAAATTTCAGGCAGTTTTACTGAAAGAACCACAATAAGTCACATAAACACTGGTTTGCTTGGAAGTTTCTTCAAGTCCTTCTCCTGTTCCTATCAACTGCTTTTAAGATAAATGCAGAAAACCTCATGGATTCAATCACAGAAAATCCTACTTTAATTTTACTTGCGTCTAAGTAAACTGAGAACAACTCTGTTGACTTGCAGTGCTGTGAAGGAAGTATAGGCAAAACGAGGTCCTTACTCTCTTGTGCTGAACTCTTCTGATAAACACACACATTTCCCATACGCCTACTATCGGATGATATAAAACTTAAGGATTCTATTGAATTCAGCAGAGAAACACTGGAGGGAGTAATCCACAGTATTAGAAAGCAGAGAGCCATACATGTGTCCAAAACTGGTAGAACTTAGCTCTTGGTAGAACTTAGCAAAATATTTTTGTCTCCTTGAATTTCGATTTCTCATTCATGTTTTAGTCATCGGTGCTTGTCACAGAAATAGACTCTTCAAGAGCAATTCTGCTTAAAGTAAACTTCATCCATGTCTCAGTTCTCTTAGATTCACAACCTACACTAACTGTGTTTTTAAATCTCTCCTATGATAGTGGATAGGAACAACATTTATGTTTTACTTTGTTGGTCTACAAACCAGGAGAATATCTGTCGTTTCTAAATTTAAACTTTGCACTCTAATGTACAAAACAAATTTAGCAGTATAGTAAAAATTACCAGCTGTACTTTAGTACTGGAATAAAAGTAAGAATTTATCATCAAATACAAAAGTTTGTAGAGGGTTTGTTCGGGACTGGCCCCTTTTCAACATAAAGGGTATCAAGAATTCCGTATGACCTGCTTCTTGCTTTCTTTTCATTCCTTAAGAAATATGAACACTGAAGTCCAATAATGAACTTATTTAGTAGAAAAGAAAATGGGGATTTGATAAATGAAATGCATCATTATTCTTTAAAATAAATCGACACACCACCACCACCACCAATGTTCTTTGTATTTCCACATAGGTGGTATGTGTTGATTGATGTTTGTAAGTAAAGGGATTTGAACCTTTTATGGAGGAGCAGAGGTCTCCCCCATGGGGCATAACAGTTCTTCTGATGACATGGATGCACACTCGGACTGCAAAGGAAAGCATCTGGCTCTTCCTCCATCTAAAGAGCATTGTGAAGATTACCTTAACCTGCTGCTAAAGAATATCTTTATTTCTAGTGCACTTTTCTTGCACCTTTGAAAACTGTCTTGCTTTCCAGAGGAAAACCTAAAATAATTTTTACAAAATTATTCAATTTAGGAATGACCCAGCTGTTTCCTGTGCAACCTGTCAACAAGAAGCCCAGGCAGAAATTTGTTCTGCATCATGAACAAATCCAATATGTAAGGCCTTATGTAATTTGAAAGGCTTTGAAATTACCTTCAGTGACAGGGACTACATATATTTGACCAAGATCTTCCTTCCTGGTCACTGTGTCATTTGTGAATTTTCCAGCCCTTTCCCGAAGGACAGTATATTGAAAACGCCCTTATTGCAGTGCAAGATTCTCATGTATCTTCTTATTCCTGTTAGCTCCAAAAGCCATAATGATTGTAGTATGTCCACCACAGGTCGTGTTTACACACATACACTTAAATATCCTAATAATGGAAAGTGATTCAGATTATGTCCTAAATTTGTGGTGGGAGAGGGAAGTGGCTTTGACAGACTGGGAAATTTCTTCTGATGAGAAAGCTACCATAAAGAAATCAAGAGATATGCCAAGGGCAGGAAAATGGGTTCTGTTAGTAGGGTCAGCAATGGGAACTGATGGCATCAAGAGGGGAAACACGGCTCTCATGTGGAACTGGAGATAGGGCAACAGGGCAGTTTTCAAAAGAGCCAGAAAGGAGCTGAGAGATCAGACCAGAATTTCAGTTTCTATGAGACTGAATTTCAGAGAAAGGTGGGACTTCCAAGAAAAAGGGCGTGAGGTCATTAGAGATAGGACTCTGCATGGGAGCCGTGGTTGGCTGGTTTTCTGTGAACTTATCAACCAGGGCTTCATTTGATGTAAACTGTTAGTAAAGGCAAACTCCTGCCAGAAGAACCCTTACATAAAGAGGAAATCATCTGGCTTGGATAAGCCTGGATGCCAGGGAAGGTCACTGAAAGGATGTATTTATGGAGGCAAAACACAGGGTCCAGAAAAGTCTTAGGAAAGGGAAAACACTACTTTGAGCAGCAATTTCTAATTGCCACATGACTGCTGTAAAATAAAACTGATTTGCAGGGCACTCTTGGCTTTCTGTTCAGACCTGGAACATGGAATCACATAGCAAGAAGCTTCTTCAGTGTTACTGTGTCAGGAGAGGAAGATCAAAGTTGCACGCTTGCATTCAGGGAGCAACAGCCGTTTTTTACAGCCTTTATTTGTCTGTCATTATATTTTCATATGTGTATGTGGGAGGACACCTATAGCTAACACAGTAGTTTGCAGCCATTTGTAATGTGAGGCTGATAGGCTTTTTCTAGTGGAAACAGAACTTTCAGGATCTCCCTAGCAAGTTTAACACCTCTTCCAAATCTGAGAAGATTGTAGAAAATAAAAAATCCATATGCTTAAAAAGAGAAAAGGGGAAGAGTATAAAAAACTGTGTCTTCTTGATATTAACAGGATCTTCACTGAACTTCCTGGGAATAAGTCACTTGATGTTTGCCTATGAATAATTCAGATGAGGAATATCTTCCCTTTCATTTTATGACTGTTGAGCCCTTTCACTTTCATTTTGACCTTCCGGGTGACTACATAGATTTATTACTGGGGGGTTCATAGCTGGCACATCGATTAGATCTACTCTGGCTTTAAACTGTGGGTCAGATTCTGAAGAGAGACCCAGCATCCATTCCACTATTATTTCTCTAGTGTGAATACTGGCTGCTTCAGAAGGTACGGTGCCATCGTTTTTGTACATCTGGAGCACAGGATCCAGTTACCAGATTTTGAGAAACTAAATATAAATGCAAGAGAAATAAATAAGTTAAAAATGCAAGCAGGAGATTTACAACTAACATTACACATTATTTCTTAAAGCAAAGATAACAAAAAGGAGGAAGTTAGGAAAATAATTTTTAAAAGACAAATGTTGAGTGAGATGGCCTTTTATCTCCCTCAAAAATCTTACTGCCTTTCTTTCCTTGGCACTTTCTTCAAATACCTTTCCAACACCCTGAGGCACAACATGGGACAAAGACCTCCAATGAAACAAAACCACACAAAACTGTAAAAGTCCTGTAATTTGTAGCAATGAAAAGCACTTTTTCTAGTGTGTGTAATGAAATCAGTCTGCTGCTCTATACTGTACATGAACAGAGATCATCTGAGCATCATGTTTAGTTTACATAGATACGCATGGTCAAAGATGAGGACAAGACTAATCACTAAGTAGATACACAGTCTTCCAAACCTTTCTGGAAGTTTATTGATCACCTGGAAGGTGTTTTCTACGAGTGTCAGGACTTTTCTTTATGTTCTGTAGAGCTCCTGTGAACTGTGAGATGAGTGTAATGTGCCTCCAACCTTCAAGTTCTACCTATAGATATATTTCAATAGGAATTACTCTTTTCTGACTTGGCCTGGAGGGTTTTTGATATGTGAACAGTAATGCTGCACTGTTAAATAAGTTATTTTGATCCTGAGTATTCACAGAAGGAAGATGTGTGTGAATTGTACTCTACATGTATAAGCGTTTGATTGCCAGATCATGACACTTAAGCTTATGAAGCTCAGCATGTTTGTACTATAGTTGATTAGTATTTTTTTAACTGCATATTAATTTTAGAAAGTGAAATTGTTTTGAAGGGCTTTTATTTATGACTTTTATCCTGGTTTGTGCAGCTGATATAGCGCTAGGTTTAAGGCTAGTTGGAGGCTAAAAGCCCTGTTGCAAATGCATTTGCACAGATGCCATGGTCTCTTTCTATTTGTTCTTTTTAAATATAGTTCTGTGGTAACATATCAGAACCTTAATTCATCCAGAATTAGCTGGGACAGGGAGTAAGAGACGGGGAGAGAGAGAGTGTCCAGGCAAGTATTGGTGTGAGTGAGTTCTAGCACTCTCTTAACTGTAATACCCCTGCAGACTTGGTTTGCAGTCTTTTCAGTTTTATTAGATTCAACTACTTGGTTTTCCAAACCGATTTCAGGGATTTGACAAATGGTAACTCTCAAGGTCACTTTTGGGAAGAGGTTATTCAGTTTTCATTAAAGGCAGAACTGAGAGGGGAAATGGAAAATCAGACATTGAAGCTGTTGATATTTTCTGTGTATTCTCAGAGCTGTGTAGTGCTTATTGTAGGGGAGGAGTGGAAGTGTTATTTCTGTTAATCACTCACTGTCACAGAATTATTTCTCATTAAGAAAACTAATATGAATTTTTCAAACCTTAAGGAAATGCAGAAATATTTTACATTATATACTACCTATTAAACAGTTATACATCATTAAAAATAACAAATTTTTGCTGTTTGTTATTACTGTGGACTGTGAATAGAAGGAAAACGGGACCAATAGTACCAAGTGTGGGTAAAACCCTGATATTTATGTCTGCACTGGAGCACTTCACTGTATGCAGGGAAGAATCACAGTGGCACTCTGAAGAAGATAAATATCAATAAAGGTCCAAGAAGAAACGGGGCCACATTGAGAAGTCAAGTACGTTTGATGCTACCCTCAAATGCATTTAGTAATGAACTGCATTTGGTAATGAATACTGAGGCAGTAATGAGGATGAGGCAAATACTTACTCAGACTTTTTGTGCATCATTAGTCAAGCCAGTGGGTATGATGACTGATCCAAAAAACTCCAGGAGAACAACTAATTTTGCATCAGCGCACATTTTTTCATTCTCTCCTCAGCAAAATAATAAATTGAGAAGTGAGTTTACCAGAAACAAAACATTTTGTCTTCAGTTTATTTATACCCTCTTCATTTTACTTTTGTTAGTTCAATTGGAAGTGAATTGTTGATAGTTTTTTCTGAAAATGCTGTAGTGAAATGATTAATCTTTCCCAAATATATTTGCTTTCTGAATATTTTCTTTGAAACCATTTATTAAATTTGACCCAATTTCATAAATTCTCCCTTGATGATGTGTTGAATTGGTTAATCACATTCTCTATTGCTAGTATCATGTTTCCCAGGAACAAAAACCACTAATGTTTTCTCCTTTTACCTTCTTAATTGAAATGCTTAATAGCTCATCGCCAAAATACTTGATTGTTTCCCCTATTTTAAAACACTGTCCAAGAAACCTCTTCCCTTTTCCTTGTAGTACAGCAAGATTGTGAAAATGAGAAATTGGTACAGTTAAATTTAAAGATATGTGCATGATTTTAAAGAAAGATGTTGTTTGTATGTAATTCTGACAATGGCCATTGTCTCTGAGGTTCTTCCTTCAGTGAGCAAGTAGGGGAACGCAACTGCTGTAAATCCCTGGAGAGACAGGCAGAAGTTAATCCAAGGTGGCACCAACCTGACACAGAGTTGCAGTTCCAAGACTGAACTCCTGAATTAAAAAGAGAGGGGGAATGCATGTATTGTTTAGCTCCTACAGGACAGAATAACACTAAAGCAGATTCTCTGAAGTAATGATAGCTGTGGTCTACTGAGTTTAGCAGCAAGTTAATGTTTTTCCCATGACGTATTTATATATATGTTTTGCTCTTTGGTACTGGGAGCCACGGTAGTTAAAGTAGCAAATCCACAGACAACCCACAGGCCACTCCAGAGTCCCACGGCTCAATGTACAGTCTTTCTGGAGAGTCCCATATAGGAGGATGAGAAGTATTTTAGAGCCAGGGATAATTTGGGCAACTGCTCTCTACAACAAGGTCATAGGAAGTCTGTTAGTTTGACAGTTGAAAGCTTCACATCACAAGTGAGGACCAAAAAAAATGACAGTTCATGTTTTTTGTGATAATTTTTCCTCTTCTGAGACAAATGGTCTCTGACTTATGTACACTGAGCTTCCATTGACTGTTTGGCTGAGCAATCCTGAAGGGAACTGTGCTAGATCCAGAGTAAAGAGCATGCCTTGCTTTGCTCCTCCAGTGGTTCAATGCAAATACTGGACGAGACAGGGCTCAGGAGTGAACTTTTGGGGACGCTGCAGCTGAGTGCCCTGGAGATGGAGGAAGGATGTCCACTATGACTCAGACACAGATATCTTAGCACAGTTGCTATGTAAATTAACTGAGATAGAAGTATAATGTTTGGTTGCTAATTACATTTAGACTCCTTCGGGGAACCCACCAAAATTTCTATGAATGTACAGTTCCAGCCAGTGAGCAGCCAGAATTAATCCATTGGTTTGCTCTAACGGGATCTAAAAAGAACAGTTACTAACACTGCTGTGATTGTCCTTCTTCAAGGGCAAATTCTTAGTACAGATTCCACTGCTGTTCTTCACAAGAGATATTTTTCATAGAAGAGCAATGAACATTAACTGGGAACTTATTTATTTTTCTAAATAAAAAATAGTGCTTTTGGTTAACAAATACGATATTTTTTTCCATTGGTGATGTCTTTATTCCTGAGTAGCCACATTTTTAAAAAGTAAAGGAATTACAGAATCAGAAGATAAAGCTTAGGAGAGACTTCAGAAGGATATCTCATCATAACCCAATTTTCCAGCTGTGACTTTTCATGGCAGATGCTTGTTCAACAGAAACCGTTTGCTGTAAAAACCCTCCATACTTTCCCAGTGTTACATATTCTAGTGCTTAGTTCTTGCTACCAATGGAACATCTTTCCTAATGACTTGATCTGAATTTCACTTGATGCAGTTTAAACCCATGACTTGCTGTCCACTGGCTGTGATTGGATTTTCATATGCACTCTCCCTCTAGTTGAGCCCTTGCCAGTGCTGAGATAGCACAAAGATTTCTTCAGCTGTACAGCCCATTTTCCACAACAGCACGATACTGTTAATTCACATTCAGCTTCAGTCCCAATACAGTCCTTTATCCCTTGGTGCAGAAATGCCCCTCAAACTGACATTCTCTCGCATAGATTCATGAAATTAATTACTTCTGTGTAGAAATCCTGCCTTTAAGCCTTTCATTTGCCTTTTTTTAGCTTTACTTGGTGCAGTCACTAATTTTGTGTATTTACTCAAATATTGCATTTATTAAATATACAATTTTTTTCTTTAAGATGGAAGTAGCAAAGTGGATGTACAGTACTGCAACTATTTCTTTGGTATAAAATATTTTGATTTGTTATGATTAATTCTCTGCTGAAGATAGTTTCAAGACATGAAGATGTGTGGGGATGTTTATAGGGACATAATTTGTGTGTGGTTTCAGGAGAATGATCAGTAACTGACAGTATAGCAAAATATGCTTTAGTTAGCTCTTCCAAACAAGAGGCAGCTGAGGAATGTAACAATAGTCGACTCATTTTACAACCAGATTTCCAAAGAATTCATTAACAGTATTCTTGTTTCTTCACACTGTGACTGTTGCAGGTTCCCAGATCAGGTTTGGTCAGGTCTACATCTCTTATTTTCAGAAGGGGAAATGGCCTTCCTGTCCTCTATTGCCAAGGCTGTTCACGGGAATTGTTTTTTCAAACAGAAGCGTCTAACACTGATTCCTAAATGTTCTGTCAAGAAATTTATACTCACACCAAGTAGATTCTCATCAGCAGTCAGCATGGTCTGTATAGGATTCGATGGGAATATAATGTTGGACTGCGTGCTATGAAAATAAGGTAAATTTAAAGCTATAATATAGGTTGCTACATTTTGGCTGGTTTGGTGGCTTTTTGTGTCAAAGTCAGTTCATTAAACACTACATTTTAGGAAAATCTCATTAGTACTAAGTTGCTTTACAGCATTAAAGAGGCTTTCCTAGCTGTAAATAAAGAACATCATTTTCATGAACAAACTATTTTTCTTTCTAATATGGAACTTTTTTGGTTTTCTTTTAGGTGGAGAGGATTGTTGACAAAAGGAAGAACAAGAAGGGCAAATGGGAGTATCTCATCAGGTGGAAAGGCTATGGAAGCAATGAAGACACCTGGGAACCTGAACATCATCTACTACATTGTGAGGAGTTTATTGATGAATTCAATGGACTGCACATTTCTAGAGAAAAGCGATCAAGACATGGGAAACAGGCCAGTGCTCCAAAATTTTTACGGGAAAGCCGAGGGTCATCTATTGAGAAAATACCACATAGACCTGAATCTGGGAAGTCTAAAGGGTCAACACACAAAAGGAGGAGAATTAATCCATCTCTTCAAAAACAGAAAAGAGGATACACAGCAAAAACAGCAGCTGCTAATGACAGGGCTGCTAAAACTGTGACTTACCGAACTACTCCCAGCGGTTTACAGATTATGCCACTGAAAAAGCCACATAATGGCCTGCAGAATGGAGAT
Organism: Piaya cayana; assembly: GCA_013389865.1. Taxonomy (NCBI): domain Eukaryota; kingdom Metazoa; phylum Chordata; class Aves; order Cuculiformes; family Coccyzidae; genus Piaya; species Piaya cayana. The sequence goes on along the minus strand of WAAB01011798.1, from coordinate 218,388 downwards.
GGCAGTCATGAAAAAGATTCTAGACATTTTGGGAATGGCTCACAACAGCAAAATATGGATTTAAATGATCATGAAGGAGAACAAAATTTACCCAGCATGTTGGAAGTTAGTAATGATTCACCTGTTGTGAATGGAATCGGTATGTGATTTAAACTATAGTCTTTTGAGGGGGGGGGTTGGTAATTGCAGCAACTGCAGACAGAAGAGTCCACTCATTCAAAAATTATTGTTATACCACGCAAGTGACCTGGTGAGAAGCATGTAAACATGTTTCATGTTCTTTCCCCATATATTATGCCACTATTCTGTCAGTTGGCTTCTCCTTCTGTTTCCCATGGAGTGACATGAGGCAGCTTTGTTAGATGGCTTTGCAGTGTAAAGTTCTTGTGGGGAAATGATGACAAGGCACAGAGTGGGAATGACAGCAGAGGTATGTATGATGCTGCAACTCTGGGTTTGTGTATCACCTAGTAACAAATCACTTCTCAGTTATGTGTGCACAGCCCCAGTGGTCTAGAAAGATCAAGATTGTTTTAGAAACAGAATTAATACCACTTTTGCTAAAGTGTCCTGGTATGCGTGACTGAATAGCGTTCACGCTCCTCAGTATTAGTGCTCATCATATTCAGGAGTACCCAGAGCTGCCAGGCCTTTGTCTCTGACAGTGACTGGAGGCATCAGAAGTTGGAAGGCACACTTGACGGGAAGGTCAAGAAGAAATAGGAGACATTTTTTTCCTAATCCTCATTTTCTAATACTGACCAGCTTAGTTCTCAAAGAATAAAGTTTCTGTTCCTTACAAATACAAAGCTGTTTAATGCAACTGAGTAGGTTCTCAGCTGTACAGGCCCAATATTCTTTTATTTTTAAATTCCCATCAAACTTAATGCCTTGATGATGCTTTGTAATATCCAGGAGTTAATGAGATGTACATTTTAATTGATCGTTTGGGGGTTTGTTTAGGTCGGGTTTTTTTTCCTATACTTTCATGGAATAACCTCTTCTCCTTATATGATATATTAAAGGGGAATATGTCCTGTCAATCTGTAGGCAGCCCCAGCTTTTCTAGCCTTCCTTCCACGTGAAAGTCTCCAGATTTCTGGTAGTTTACAGTATCCTCTTGTGCCTTTGGTGTGTGGGGTTTTTTAATACCTTTTGAAAACAGCAGGGGCTGTTCCAAATTATTTCCTACTGCTTACTGATACAGTGGCGATACAACCTTTTGAGAATTATTTTTTCTGCTGTTACACACTACATAAAGGCTTTCACTGAGCGATACGCAGTTGGCTTTAGGATTTTTCCCCTTGCTGGTTACACTCAATTTAGAACACAGCTATATGTACAATTCTTTTCATTACGCATTTAATCTGCTTTACTGTTGCAAATTCACCCTTTTCTTATGACTCAGTGAAGCTCTTCAAATTCTTTCCTAGATTTTACTTTACTTATTTTGTATTGCCTTCAAATTTTCCTCTTGCACTTCTCAGTTCATTAATACATACATTAAATAAACTAATCCTTCTGCAGGTCCTTGGGGCAGCCAGCTACTAATCATTTGATGTGATGAAAAGTAATCATTTGTTCCAATTATTTCTTTTTATTAGCCACTTTCCATAGCCCATGATAGCACTCGTTTCCTTAACAGCTTCTTGTGAATTACCCTGCCAAAAACTTTTCAAAAGTCGACATAAATTGTACCACCCTGCTTTCCATTTTCCACCCTACTGGCAACCTGGCAAATGCTACCTGGTTAGGAGTGTGGAACTGCCCTCGCCTGCTCTTACTAGTTACATCCTGCAGCTGCTGGGATCGTTCAATCCAGGCATCAAAAATCTTGTTAAACACTCACAGACCATCAAAGCGTGTGGTAGCCCAGATGATGTCAATGACACTTAAAACTGAGATTGTAGGCTTTTGTGTTTTGATGAATTTGAGCTCATATAAGACTGTTTCAAAAGTTACCTGCTTCTTTTAAAAGTATTGCACATCTAATTACATTTGCATATAAAGTTATTTTTCTTTGTTTTCTTAATGTTTCTAATGAAGGTTTTTAAGTGTTTGCTATATGTTATGCATTGAGGAAGTTGTGATATAAAATGAAGAAGTAAAGGGCCACAGAGAACTATAAGGTCAAACGAACCTTTCGTTTGTCCCCACAAGAGCTAATGAATGCCATCCACCAGCCTCTGTTTAAGTAATCCCTGTAAGAGGGCTCTATTTCAGTAGAAAGCTGCTTTGCCTAAGCAGCCAGGTGTTCTGCCACGTACAGAGGGCTCCTGGACTGGCATATGCAGCTCCTTTAAAGCATGTCTTTATGGTGTTTTTCCATTCTCCAAATCCATCATTCCTGTTCTGTAATTTGTTCTCTTTTCTCTCTTGCATTGTGACCTTGATGTAGGCAAAAGCATCTTTAAATCTCTACCTGATTCTCATCTGAAAAAAGCTATACTCAGCAGAACTCCCAAGGTCAGAAATTCCTCCAGTCTTGCTTTGTGAAACTCAGCACATGCATAGCGTAAAAAACTACAAAGGGCGGAGATGAAACTACTAAAGCAAGAGCAGACAAAAACTGGCAAAGAAGGGTCAAAATCAAAAATACTAGTTTGTTTTTTCCTAATACTGCCCTACAAGCTTGAGAGAAGCCACGTTTCCTGCTACAGTATTTTGCATCATTTGTAATGTTGAATTGAGGAAGCTTGCGCTACTCTTCAACACGTCCAACGCTTCGCTGAACTCACTCCCTCACTGTTCACTTCCACAGGGAAGCAGCACAGAAGATGCGAGTGTGATCCTGCCATGTGTCCTCTTAGTATCGCAAACTCATTTAAAACAGGATAGATGTCTACTAAAAAGCGGTCTGAAATTTTACAAATAGCAGATGAAGAACATTTCAGAGGAAAATGCCAGTTTGTTGAATAACAGAAGTTTTGTTCCAAACATCTTGAGTTTCAAAACTTTCTCCAAATCTGAGCCAACCTCCCAAGGCTTTGTCCCCTGAGACCAGGAGCAATGTGGCAGTGTGCTTGGCAGGACTCCCACGTTTAGCTCGGAGGCAGCCAGCTGTGCCAGAGGTTTCAGGCAATCTGCCACAGAGTCTGCAAGCCAGGAGCCCAGCATGCCCCATTAGCGCCCACAGGGCTCCTGGACACTGTTTAGGAAGAGAGAGAGCCTGGAGGGACCTGGGTTTGGCTCCCAGAAGCTGTGGCTCCCAGGCAGCCCTGTGCAGAATCGAATGAAGTAGATATTTGTGTCAGCTTTGAGATTGCCTAATTGAGCTCACCTGAATGTCAGAGTCATTTCATAGCTACACATAAGTGTGTACAGAAAAATTATATAGAAATTCTAAGTTGGTATTGATGTGAAACCTAAATGTGGAAAACTCAAAAGTTCCCCACAATTTGAAAACCCAGCTCTGCTACCAGTGTTGGCCTATGGTTGAAGGCCTCTAAAACCCATCAGCTTGAGCGAGCATTAACTACAGATGTATTGAACCACAGAATATAATTAGTAATTTATATACTACAACTAATGGAAAAACTATCTATTTTGTTTGTCTCTAGTATACCAGTTCTGTTTTAACAATAGGTATTTGAGAACTAGCTTTTGATGATTCCTTGAATGGACTTACACCAGTGTGTTTGGTTTTGTGTATACAAACACTTGGGTACAAGTGTCTCCTGCCTAACCTATAGATAAAAGCAGTAAGTTATTTATCCCAGAAAGATGACTGTATGTATACACAAAAGATGGCAACGCATGCACAAAGTCATGTATGTACCACAGCAGAGGCCTGGAACCTTACTGATGTTGGGACAAACGTTTCTTATCTAAATCTCTCTTCTACCTTCCACACATGCTGTCATAAGGAGAGGAGAATCATGTTTATTGATAGTTACTTGAGGGTCTGCACATTGGAAAATGTTGAAAAACTTTATGGGAGAACACCTACTGATGATTCCAGAAGCTAACTATACCGTTCCTTCTGATGACATTTGTTGTCTTCTGTTATCACATTTCTGTTTCTTTCCAGATATTGCAATTGAAAGTGATTGTTTTGTCAAGTTTCTTGACAGCATCTAAAAACATCCCCTTTTAATTTTCTCTTTCCCTTTTCTGTATTTCTGTACCATCTGCTTAAGAATTTTTGCTTGTCATGTATCACTAACCACTGTTTTTCTCCATTATGAAAATCTTAGTAGTCTCATGGTGCCCTTAATTTAAATACTCTCTATGAACTTAGTCACTGCTTCCTCGTGGTTTTTTTAGCTTGTTCTGTTTTATTTATTCTGGAGCAATACTGGCAGTAAAAGACAACCAAATATGCTTGCTTTCTCAGTTTGGATTTCTCATTGCTTTTAGATATCTTACAGATGCTCCCTTTGCTGGAGAAGTCTGAAGTTATTAGTAAATTATCAACAGAACACTGCTTTAAAGTATGTACAGTATTAACCATTACCCACAAGAAAGACAGAAAGGAGACAGAGAAAGATTGTTGGGAAGACTGAGGAATGCCAGGCTGTTTCACAGGGAGAATAAGGGAGCATGGTTTATTTCACCTAGAAGAATAAAAGCCCTAGCTCTATGATCCTTGTCAATGCACAAATGCATGCTCCTAACAAAAAGAACAGTCCAGCCTTGCTTCCCATGATCCTGATCACTATTCCTTCCCCTGCACTGGTTTTGGTACTTTGAGGCTACAAGGTGAACTTGGTCCGTTTGAAAATTAACCATTGTTTTGCTGGGTAAGTTTCCAGCCACAACAGTTCACCAGGTTGCATCACAGTATGACTCCTACCTGCAAACTAGCACCGGCACAAGGACCACTACGGAGTGCAGTGGCATAGAGATGGTGGCATTAAACCAGCTGTAATTAAACATGAAGAAGAGATATATCTGAAAATAAGAGTAGCTTGAGGTGTTCTCTTCTACTGGATAGAAGCAGGGGAAGGAGATGGGAAGATCCAAGTCCCCTAAAGCATCGAGTGATCTGAGGCTCATTGCAATATTTTATCTCTTTCTTCTCCTCCTCTTTGTCTGCCTCATCTTTTTGGACTATAAATTTCTAATCTGTTTTCTGCTGTGACTCATGTGATGGAGACCCAGTCTCAGACTCAGTCTGAAGTCTTAGGTAGTTTCTAGTACCAACAGCAGCAGCAGCAGCATCTTTACATGTTGTTCCCTGTGACAGCAGTGGAGTACCAGAGAAGATGCAGACACAGGCAACTAAAATGAAGAGGATTACAAGAATGAAAGAGTCTCCAGTTAGGAGAGGGTAAGACTGAGGAGGAATATGATCAAAGTTTACAGAATCATCCAGTCCTCAGATAAAGTAAATGCAGAACTGTTGTTCACTGAATTCTTCAACAGCAGAACTAGGGACTGCTCACTGAAATCAGTGGAACATCAGATAAAAGCACAGATGAAAGAAAATTATTCTCAGTGGCTACAAAACTTCTCGTACTCGTACCATAGGAGGCTGTGAAGACAGCATCAACAGGCTCAAAAGTGGATTAGAGAAATCCATGAAAAGGTCCATGAACTGAAGGAAACAGGAAGGGTTTTCTCATATTGCTACACAAGACTTTGAGATGATACTAGGGGAAAGGACTGCAGAAAGTGGCTAGGCTTGTGTTTTCTCCTTAAATATAGTAGCACTCTTTACTGCCATTCTTGGAGCAGGATTACTTGATGACCAGCAGTCTGGAAATAACTGTAGTTCCCTTAAAAAATATTGAAAGTTCTAAACATCATTATGTTTTTAGGTATCCCACATGTTCTGGTGGTTAAAGACTAGGTAATAGTTAGATCAAACTTCCACTAAAGGAAGGAATATATTCCTCTGTTCAGTTTTCTTTTTGTACTTAGACTGAGTATCAAATAACCACTACCAGTAAACCGCATTTAGAGGTACTTAAATCTTTCTTAATTAATTTGTGACATCCTTAAATTGTTTCACACACTGTATAGATTGCTTCCAGAATGTCTCTTTTTTCCTATGTCATGGTCATTTCCTATCAAGACACATCAAGGTACTGTTACCTCTGTGTGCATTAAGCAGGTGGTAACTGTTAAATCTCACTCAGAGGCAGTCAGGATGCTTCAGTGGCTCCAGAACAAACCTTCAGCAGCTCCATCACATCTGTGCAATAGGCCTGCTAAAGTGGCCTGCTTTCACTTGAGTGTTGTTGTTGGATTTTGCTGATCATTTTCCCCAGTTTATCAGATTAAGCAAGATTACAGGGATGCACAGTGTGCGCCGTAACAGCAATTTACTCACTGTATGTTGTTCTATTTCCATTCTTGGAAATGACACTTTTCCATTTATGTTTCAATCCTATTTAACTTAGATCTTTCTTTCCTCTGGTTAAAATTCTGTCAGCTGGCATGCAGAGAGGTAAAATATTTTAATAAGATTGGTAGTTTCTTACATCATATGTTTAATTTGCAAACTGAATGTATTACTCAAAGAAGAGTACAACAAAAAAAATTGCTTACTCTCAGGCTTTTTGTTGAGCTGGATCATCAGTGTAAATTAATCTTCTACCATTATCTTACCATCTGTATTTAAAATACATGTGGCATAATCTTCAACACTAGATAGGTAATCGGTACAGTTAGTGTGACATGTCTTCCATTCATTTGTGCCACTGGTTTTAGAAGTTCTTTACACTTTGTTTAGAGATATAACTCTTCTCATCTTAGTGTCCTATTGCTGGGTCAAGCAACATAGTAAGGATTGAATGCAATATTTAGAAGTCTACCTACATCAAATAATTAAGTTGGTTCAGTATGTTATTCCCAGTGCTATTAGTTTTCAATCAGTAATTTCACAAGTTGATTTTTGTTTATAAGAATACATGTCAAAATATATGCAGTAGCAAAACTTTATGAAAAAGAAGAAACACGCCAAAGAAATTATTCATCCGTTTTAAAATTCAAGCACATGGTGATTTCTGCACTTGTAGATAATTCTTGTCAAGAAGACAAATTTCAAATCCTCCTGGTTTCAAATGCTTTTTTTTCAAACTGATAATCTAATGTAATTTGTCAGTGTTTGCACTGCACCGTTAAATCGTTTTTGGAGTACAATACAGGCGATACTTCAGATGGCATCTCTTAATTTAACAATGAAAAAGTTCTATGGTTGACTGAAATAGCAGACTTCTTAACAGCTGCGCATTTCTGTGTGCAGATATACATGTGTACACATGGGCACACATTACATGATGAGCCAAGTGATGCACCAGTTAAATACAATTAAGCACTCTATAGATTTTTAATGTCACATAACCGTAACTGCAGGCATTTCACACATTGTGAACAATTCCGCAGGCCACTGACAACTCAGAGCTATCAGACAGTTCAGTCACCTACAGAAATCTCAAGTTGAAACGTAGCTAATTCAAAATGGGGGTGAGTGGCTTCAGTTTTGAGAGTAATATGTCATGAATTCACTATTCAGCTCTGTTCCAAAGGAGTATTTTTATTAGGATAGTGGTCATTTAAACTATAAATTGTAAATCTGTGCTCTAATATTCACGTCATCTGCTCTTTAAAAATGTCTTGGTATTTTATACCAGAAGCTGAAGCAGGTCAGCTTTGACAGGAGTAAAGAACAGAACAAACAAAGGTGTTTTCATTCAGCTCTTTCTTGGCTTTCCTTAAAATATGGCATATTGTGCACTCGTGTCTGTTTAAACAAAATACACATTTGGAAACTATTTCAATGAACAGAGTGACTTTAATCTCTGTTCCTCAACAGCCTCTCTCTGCTTTACTTTCGATCATAACAGTGAAATGCCTGCAATTAAAAAAGGAGAATTGCATAAATATCTTGTAAGGATATTTTCAACATTTCAACTCAGCATTTTCAGCAGTTGTGAGGTTTTGCCCATTGCAGAGCAACTGTGCACAGAGGCAAAGTAATAGTTTACCATTCATGCACAGTGGAAGGTAGAACAAACTTGTCTTTAAATTGACACGCTAATACTCTCATCTGTTCTAAGGAGAAGCAATATCTTTCTTGTCATTGTTCCCTTTTTTTTTCTTACTGCTGGATACCCTTCAAAATGTCATCAGCATCAATATTTCCTGTGTACAGATTCAAACATTAATATCTGTTAGTCAAAAGTCAGTAATTATTGTTACTGTAAATGTAGTGAGCAGAAGGTTGGGATCAGAGCAGAGAGGCTGACTAACTGCTACTTCTAATGCTACCCACAGGGATACACGGAAGACAATGCCAGTTGTGTCAGTTTAGCAAGAGCTCCTGTAACTTACAGTCCTATAGAGATAGGCAACAAGTGTCTATTCAGATTGTCATTTGCAACTGACAATGACTTTTCGGTCACTGTAAAAGCAAGACAACATAACTTTGAAAGATGAGATTCAGGCTAAACTTGTCCTGTCAGGTTCTTCCAAAGCTGAATTAGAATTTTCCTATAAATTCAGGGATCACTCCAAATGTGTATGAAAGACCATGGTACACTAAGTTTCATCTTCAAAGCAGAAATGAATCCTATTAAGGGTACAAGTCCTACATGCTATATAATTCTTGGATCTAGACGTTGTCTGGTTAGAGAACAAAAGTACTACATGCTGGAGTATAGAATAATGAGAATGGCTTAAGGCCACATTTGCCAGGTGAAGCATAGTTTGATTTATCAGATTTATCACATAGAGGCTGCTGTAAATACTGAGGTTTGTTTAAGCTAACAGACAATATCACTACATTTTTTGAAGGCATAGACATAATTATGCTTTGATTTCTTCCATCTGAAAGGTTCTTCTCTGGCCAATGGAAGCTTGAATCTACACAGCACTGTGAAAAGGAAGCTAGATGGAGAGAAAGATTATGTCTTCGATAAAAGACTACGATACAGCGTACGTCAAAATGAAAGTAACTGCCGGTTCAGGGACATTGTAGTCCGAAAAGAAGATGGTTTCACACATATTTTGCTGTCGAGTCAAACTTCAGATAACAATGCACTGACTCCAGAGGTAAGCATGTAACCTTAAGAGCCAAAGAAAGCTGTCCTTGTATGTGGGTTATTGTGGAAACGCTGCACCTGAACTGGATTTTAAGTATTTTTTTATCATTAATTGATTATCTTAAAAAAGAAACAGAGTTGAGATATACCTAGCTTTCTCACACTTGGGATTCATATCAAAAAGAGTGCAATGCGAATTAGTTTTTAATTTACATGTCTGAAACTGAAAATTAGAAGTAAAGAAAGGAATGGCAGAATCAGCATTTCCAGCATGGAGTTGTAGGAAGCAGTGGTTCCACGTTGAAGCAACTGATATTGCCTGTCCTTAGGAGAAATCTGGTCTCTTTCATTTTATTATTTTAAATGGTGCTCCAGCTGTTGCGTACAGAGGAATTTCAGGCTATACCCTGAGATAGTAATTCAAAAAATATACCTTGATCCCTAATTTCTTTTTCTCCAAGACATTTTAGGAGTCCTTATTTATGAAATCTTAACCAAACTGGGGCTGTATTGTCAGCTGAATTGCCTAAAACCATACAAATTATATCAGTGAATTCTCTTGTTCCAAACAACTTAAAGAGTCCAACTTGGACTTGCAGCTTGCATTACTCCAGTACACATACTGGTCACTGGAAGGACTGAGAAGCTTTTCCTTCCCTTCCCCATGGTCCCAGCAGAGTTGGGGGGCAGCGATGCCCTGGTTTGCCTTTCCCCTGTAAGTACAAAAGGGGTGTCAGTAAATGCCTGCATCAGGATACACGTCCTGGAGGGCAGGGAAAATGCTTGAGCCCTGTTCCACGTGGGCAATAACAGCCCAGTGGGAAGGGGTTAGCATAGTTTGCAGAGAAGACAACAGGAGCTTCCTTGCAGCACCACTTTTGGTTATCTGAAGGTTCTAGAAGTCAGACAGAGTTCCTCCACAAGGTGCCCGCAGTGTGGCAAATCTTTGCCTTTTCTGCCCTCCAGACACAGCAATGCAGCTCTGTCTTCAAGGTGACAGTATATGAAATACCAGTTTGAACACTGTTTGAGAGAAAAGTAGATTGTAGCTTTGAGGTATTATTTTGTTCAATAAGAAACTGAATAACTTTGAAATTCATCACTTATAACACACTTCAGATAAAACCACTGGCAGTTACAGTGAGCCCTAAATCTGACTCCCTTTCTAAATGCACACTCACATATGGAGATTAGTACACAGATACTAAATAGTTAAACCTGTTGGTACATACATTTGTCACTCCTAGATTTTACGCTATGTGATATTTTAAAAGAGTGTCGTGGTAATTAACATAGAACACCAAGCACCTGCTTTTAATATTAATTCCTTAAAACACATTAGATTGCATCAAATCCATCATCCCATCCGTGTATTAATTACCTCTAATTGACACGGCAGGTAGTTTAAACTAATAGCTCAAGGGCCTGAAAAAGTACAAAATCAAGGACTTACTATGTTCATGCTGAACGGATGACACCTTTATGATGCTGGCTGTGCTGTTCCACATCAGCAGTCTTCAAATGCTTCAACCAGTGAATTCATTCAGGCTCTTCAGGTCTGCCAAACCAATCCATTTTATTCTTTGAAGTTTTCACTATGCTGGGAGCCCACCTCTGTGGAAAAATAAATATTAAGCATAGGATAATCCTCCTCTTGCATCACCAGCGTAGACTATTTCTGGAACCTTTATTGAAGCTCACTCAAAACCATTTAGAAAACATTTTAGAAAACTACATTACTGGATAGGATCTGGATGGTCAGGAATTAATCAAGGTAATGAGTTCTCCACATTGAGATTGTCTGTTTAAAACTCATCCAGGCTGAGAGCAATTGAAGGCTCTTGCTCTCTGAAGGCTGCTTGCTGGCAAACGTGAAACAACTTGTTTGGCCTCTGTCCAGGCTGCAGCCTGTGATCATTCACACTACAAAATCCCGCACCTTCAATATTGGTAATTCCACATCCTTGCCAACAATTACAGCAGAAATCCAAGGAACTGAAAGGAGGAATATGTTGAATGCCCCATCCCTACAGTTTGTTACCCAGAGCCGTAACTGAGACAAACTAACAGAGTATTTTTAGGGATGGTTACAACATTTGGAGTTTTGACACCTTTTTATCACCAGTGAATAAACAGTAAAAACACCAAATACCCACAAAATTAAGAAATTGTGTTTCACTTTGTCAAAAGAAATGCTAACTTTGGGCTCTATTAGGCAGTAAGTAAATTATGTTTGTCTAATATCAGATGATTAATTTACTCAGAGCAGGCCTGCTTGGTGTGGTCAGAACAGAGCTCTGGATATTCTTGGCCATCTATGTTAAGAAAAAAACAAGGAGTGTGCGGCCCACAGTCATTATAATATTAAAGTTACACAGAACCACTTTCTCCCCTCAACAATGCCACTTCCCTTTTTTCTTTATCTTAATCTTCAGATGAAATTTAATTGTTTGTTCAACCATTGGCCTCTGCTACTTATGCCAGTTTACTTAAAATAATGAACTTATCCATACAAAAAAAAAGAAAACAAAAAGAAAACACAGTAAAAGCTTGGAGAGATCTTTACCCTGTGTTTGTGGCAAGCACATCACACCCGTGGGTTTGTGCAGGTGATTTCAGCATGGAACGTGCCGATGCTTCTTGCAGCAGCATTTGGACTGACTGGTGCCACTCCAGTAACCCATGTTTTTTCTACAGAAATGTTCAGGGCACTATAGAAATTCCTTCTTGTGTTTTACAAGACCTTACAAAGCCTCCAAGCCAGTGTCATGAAACAGCACAGCTTGTTTGTATTTCTGTGGCTTCGGCTTCCTACTTGTAAAATTCATTTTTACAATAGATATGTAAAATATTTCATCATTATCAATTCCATGTGAGCATTCTCTCATGGGTCTTTTGCTGCTTCTGAAGTTTTTTCAGTGATAATGTTGCTCGTTTAACTCAGCACATTTCAAGGAACCAAATTCTGTGTCAAAGAAAATTAAATGGATCCATCTACCATTTTTACCTTATGCTATTAAACTCTCCTGAATTAAAAGCAATAATATCCTAAACAGGGAATGTTTTCATTGAAGACTGATAAAATTACCTCAAGTACTCTTCTCATACAAAAGAACTGGGTTTCAAATTTCTAGGGATGAAAATTACAGGGTTTGAAGTTCTACCAGGTGTAGTTTGGACCACTGGTTTGCCTTCACTTTTCCTCACTTACAGCTTTTTCCAACTTTAAAAGAAAACAGCAGAGAAAGAGGCAGGTCCCATTTACCATTGTATTTTTTCTCACATGCAAAGACAAACTGTGGGGTTTGGCCAGTACTCCTGCCTGAAGCCAGGCCGATAGGTGCCCATGTCCTTTATTTATATACAAAAAGAAAGGACTCAGAATTCATCTGCACAAGGAGTCAGTCAGTAACAAACCGTGTATTTATGTAAAACAGTGCAAGCATGGAACAGCTTCTGAGAACAACTCAATGGCTTTAAATTTTGGTTTACTGTAATATTTACAGAATATTTACCTTTAAGAATATCAACAGTGAATCCTTAGAGATTCAGGGAAGTTAACTGTTTAAAGTAGCGTTTCTGTTTACGTGAACAAGAGACTTCTGTTCAAGATACTTTCTGCAATTACGGTGATGAATTCCCAGATCTCTGATTTTCCCAGAACATAAACAATATTGAAATCAAAGGGCAACCAGTGCCTTTCAAAATTTCCTATGTCCAGTGAAAGGCATTAAAATAAGTTCTTAGAAGTTTAATGAAGTTTTCAAACATTTTATGTTTATTTTGCAATAGAAGTTGTCCTAGAAGGTGTTCTGGTAAAGAAGTAACTTATGTATTTTCTTGACAGGATTAAAACCAGAAGCAACTACTGAGAAAGAGATAGTTTATTATATATTTGGGTTTCACTAGAACAGTAAGTGAAGCATAAAGCTGGTCTAAATTTATAGTTCAATAGATTAATGTAAGTTGGATTACTGGCCTGTGCTGTTTTGTTTATGCTTCCTGAGAAGTTTTAGTCAGATGCATTCAGGTATACTTGTCCCCACCACTGAAAATTAACTAAAAGACCATAGAAAGCCAATTTTAAAGAGCATGGAACTGGGCCATAATGCTATAGAGCCCTGAAAATAGCAAGATAAGATCGGGTCCACCAGAGACATTTAAATTTAATTGGAGAAATGCCATAGCTATACCAAAATAAGGGAAGGGTTAAGGTCTATGCAAGAGAGGAAAAGAATGTGGAATCTGACAAAGAAATGTAACCAAAGACACCTAGTGCCCTGTATTTGCAAACTGAATCCACTACATCATTAAATGGGAATCTGTGCTTAAAAACAGACAGCAGTTCTCAACTAAGATTATATTTACTTAACAGTTTTGCAGCTTAATACACAGTTCTGCAATGCTACAGACAAACCATCTTTTTTATTTATCTTATTGCTAGTAGCTTTCCTATAATCATGTAAACATCTGTAAAAGAAATAGACACACCCTGATAATCAAGGAAAGCAACGATGCCAAGACACTCAGACATTCAGAAGCAGCCGGCTGGCTGTGACTCGGCTGAGGGAGAAGGTGACTAGGTGAATTTGGACTGAGCCAGCAAAGAAATCACAGCGTAGAACAAGGGAGTGAGAATTTACTTTGCTGGCTTTGGTGTATCCTGGTGTACCTTCAAGCACCTGTTGGTATAAAATTAATGACAACCTTACAGATACTAAGCCTACTTTTTGGAGACTGAAACACTAATACTTTATGGTTGTCTGGTTTCTGATACTGTGGCCTTTTGCTAGAAACCAGTGGAGCTGTGGAATTAAATTTCCATTCCTGCTCAAAAGTACTATCCAAAATGCTGCCAAAGCTTTCCCATTTTCCACTGTACTTGAGAAGTCAGTGCCTAACAGACCTTTAATATCACCCTCACCAGAACACTGAAAAAACAGTGATAGCAGAATATTGTTTTTTATTACGAGTAGGATGACCTCTGCTCAGCAGAGGTATGAAGGATGGCAGTAGTAACATCAAAGAGATGGTACAAATGCAAATATCACTGGAGGAAGGAGAATGGTAAAGAAACTTGATGAATGGTGTGTCCTATCATGGCATCATATTTAAAGCAACACTCATTGTATATAAAAATACTTGCCTGGTATTCTCTGATATTATTTGCACATCCTGCTTAAGAAAGAGCAGATTTTAAGAACATTTGAAATAAACTAAGAGAACAACCTTGCACTCACATGGAACTAGGAAAGTAAAAATGCATTTCTGTTTTCATTCTAACATCTCCCACCTTCAGAAGTTTCTTTTTTTAACTTTTAACAGAGGTCTTAGGCATTTTTTTTCCTTTGTTTCCCCTTTGCAAAATGTGCAGTTTTGCTCTGTTTTTACCAGCTAAGGGCTGAGGCAGCCTCTGAGACTTTGAGAATGAATGGTACTTGTAAAATCACTGATGACATTTTTGTATCTACACAAGAATTTCCAAGACGCTTCCAAATTCTGCTGCTTTTAATTACTTCACTTTCATCCACTGTCATATACTAACTATTACAGGAGTTCTGAAGTGCACTTGTAAAAGTGAAGCATCTAGAAGTTAACCACCTGCTTTCTCATGTCCCAGTCTAAGCAGCCAGTGAAAATCATTTTCATGCAGACACATGGAAAGCAGGCAGGCAGTGCTGCATGGCTTGAATGTACAAGTTCCAGCTTGGTCACACAAGCCGCAGGAGTTCTAACGGTCTATCCTGTGTTTCGGGACATTTCTTAAGTAAGATACTTCAGAGGTGTAAAGATTTTTTTGAAACAGAAAGTAGTGAATAAAAATAACCAGAAGCTAAAAAACTTGTTTTTCTCTCACATAGAAACCATATTTAAACCACCAACCACATTTTGCTGTTTATTACCTAAATTTGCACTAACAGCAAATCTTTGAGTTCAAAAGAGAAAAATGTGACGCTGTCTGTAGGAAACACTTTGACACGGGATTCTGTTTCAGCACAGAAGGTGTCATACGATGAAGTCATGGCCCTTGAAGTAAGGTGCAAATCACTAAAGACGAGTGGGGAATCTGAAATAAATTGCAGCCTGCAAACTACACTGAATTGTGACCAAACATAAAGTTACCTGTTATAAGTTTATGAAATAATATTTTCTTTTAAAAGTCATTAGGAAAGCCATTCTGCTCAGATGAAAGATTATTTTCATAGAATACCAGCTGCTCAATTCTATACAGATTTTTATATGTTTGATTTATAGTGCAATTAATAGCTTGATCCTATTGTAAATTGGTATAAAAATGTCTTTTGACTTTTTTGCTCTAGCTTTTGTAGTCTTCAACGATATCACTGACTACAGAAAAATGTATAATGTATTTGTCATGTTGATGAGATTTATGATGTCCTCTTGTCCCTCCTTGTTCTGGTTCAAGTCACATAAACCGGAGAACTTGAAAAACTGAAAACTGGGGTTTATAGATTGTGCTTACAACCTGTTGCCGATAATAGGCTATTGTTGTGATAACCATGTTACTGAGGATACAGTGATGTATGCTGAATATACACAAAGAAAATTTAAAAATGATATTTGAAGTTATTAAATTGTCATCAAATAGCGTAAAGCTAGGCTTTCCCATAGAATAAGCAAAGAACAGCCGAATTCTAAAAAATCTTTGAATTAGTAAGCATCTACAAAGCACTTCCAAATATAAAATATTTTGTAATATAACTCTCAGTGTTATCATTCTTAGTAAGATTATATTAATATATATAATTGATGTTTAGTATTAATAGTGCCCAAAATGTAAGTCTCTCAAAATCAATAGGTTTGTAAAACTAGGGAAATGATATTGCAACGGCATGCATGTCGAATTGTTTACTTTTCTTTATCCACAGATCATGAAGGAAGTTCGGAGAGCATTGTGCAATGCATCAGCTGATGACAGTAAACTCTTACTTCTCAGCGCAGTGGGAAGTGTATTCTGTAGTGGCCTAGATTACTCATATTTAATTGGCAGGTTATCCAATGACAGAAGAAAGGAAAGCACTAGGATTGCAGAAGCTATAAGGTGACCCAAGCTTACCTATGATCTCTAAATTATGAAATGCAGTGTGTGATTATAACAATATTTATCAGGTCCAAAAATGTTGTATATTTAAGTGTTGATTGCATTCTAATTATAGTCCTACAAATTTGTTTAGTAAGAAGAACCTTGGACCTTAGAAGAGAAGGCACATTTATTCCAGTGCTCATATCCACAGGGATTTATTTTATTCCAATTTTCTGTATTTAATATTTCAAATCATTCCTCCAAATTTAAATACAACTTGTTGTTATTTTTCCAAATTAGCGATCACTTCATGTTCTAAAGTGGTTTCTGAATGGCAGATATTTTACTTGTTTTAATGTTCATCGTTGTAATGAATTTCAGTACAAACGGGAATCCATGGCTCACTCTTACTCTGTTGAAATAGCAGTCTGCCGCTGTATTTCAGAACCTTATTAGAAGGGTCTCCACTCTTTTTTCTTACATTTAGATTACTTAATATATATGTAAATGTAATTTTATTTTCATAACTAAAATATGACTTTCCTTATATATATCACATCACCGTAATAGAAATCCAAGGTTCATAACATGCAGTCCACGAACCAATCTGCACATCACCAACTATTTCCATTATCCACCAGATTTACCTTATACATATTTGGCAGATCCTTCAGTATAAATAAATCAGCATTACTCCACTAAAGCCAATGCTGTCTTACCAGTTTGTACCAGGAGAGGTACAGACAAAAATAAATGTTGTTCTTCTGAGAGCTTTAAAACTTTATGCACCAATTCTGTGAAGAATTTGTTTTATAACAGATCTCTGGTTTTGATATAGTAATATAACATAAGTTCAGGTTTAGTTATTCCTATGATTCCTATGATTCTCAGTTTAATACTTTTGAAATTATCATAGTAGTAATTATTTTGAATTTAAAATCTGCTCCTTAAATGTAATAAATTATGACCAGTTTTTAAGACCCCAACTATGCCTGAATATCATGTAGTGATGTTCAGAAAAAGAAAAACCCTTTGGAGGATACATCTTAATTTATTTTTTTAAAATGTGAAGGATTTTTAATAACATGGAACCAAAACAAAAAAAAAAGTGAGGGAGGAAAATCACTGTTCTTGTTTGAAAACACAGGCATGTTTACACCCCATTAGTGGATATAAATTTAATATTATTCCTGTAAATATTGTGTAGATAGGTATTGTTCTATATCTATATATTTATCTACACACATTTAATATACAGGCATACTTATCAAGTCAACATTTAAATGAGTATAAACCAGACTATGATGCTCAGTTTTTCCATCCTTGGACTCAGAACTCTTGAAATACTGGTACAATGTACCACTCCTTGACAAGAATGTCGACTTCAGGCCCACTGGAAATAGATTTTTATGGTACTTCTGGAAACAATACACTACGTTTTCCATTTAGCGCTCTCTGTGCTTTCTGTGAACAAAAGATTCAACTCATGAAAAATACACTGAAATAAGAATATACGCTTCACTTTTTCAGTGGTTAGGATGTCCTGAAACACAGAAATGGATCTCTTCCTCTACTGCTTTACATCAAGTTAGACTTGTACAGAAATGAAATTAAAATCTTGATTACCATGTGTTTCCACTTCCTAAAATATGGATCTTGTATACTGATCACAAGTCAAAACTCAAGTTTCAATGCTGCTTCAGTCTTCTCTCACATGAATTATTTATTTGTTTGGCCCCTGTCCTCATCATAGAATCATAGAATCACCAGGTTGGAAGAGACCCACCGGATCATCGAGTCCAACCATTCCCACCAATCTCTAAACCAAGCCCCTCAGTACCTCATCCACCTGCACCTTAAATACCTCCAGGGAAGGCGAGTCAACCACCTCCCTCATCCAATGTCTTTGGGGCTTGCAACTCAGATCTGTGGTGCAGCGGCTTCTCTCCAGGTACTGAACGTAGATCCACCAGCTTGTGCTCCCCATCATCCAGACATGTGTCCAGCATTGCACTCCTGGAGCAGGGAAAAGGCAGGCAGACAGACTACATTGCAACTGCGCCAAGAGACCCTGCAGTTGAAAGAATCACTGGAAGGCATTCCTAGCTTCTGTCTCCTTTGTCACATCATCAGGCATCGTTATGTGAGCTGATACATAAAATTGTGGGCATGCTTAGAAGAAAACAAACAATGACTTTACTTGCTCAGCATCTTCATAGCCTTTGACATATTATGACCCCTGACGATGTAGGGGTATCCGAGCATTCCAAAGTGAATTTGATGGTCAACTTCCCACATCCTTTAGCAAAACTAAGTGTCACACTTTTTTCCTCTCTTTTTGCTTCTGGCTTTACTGTGCAACAACAGTTTGGATTGTAAGTCTTTTTCAAAGCTGTCTTGAACTGGAACAAGGATCTTCTAGCCTGGAAACTACATGTGTGAACTTACGGTTCAGAGACATGGAAACGTGCCACGTTCTCAGTACAAAGATGTCTGAAACAAATAATATACCGAACAGGGAACACAGATAAGTGGAGTGCTGGACACCGCAGCTTCTATAGACCAAACGCAGACATTCGTTCCACTTGCCAGCTTCCAATATTTTAGCCTTCCACTTTATCCTATAGGTGGGATGTTGCTTACACACCCATTGTACCATCCTTTGTGTTCCTCTTCCTTTCCTCATGACAGAGGCTCATTGTGTCTTCTACGCGTTCTGTTCCACTCTTTCCCCATCTCCTGGTCCTCTCTTCCTTGCTTAGTCATTTGAAGATTTCACATTTTCTTCAGCCCTTGCCCTCCATTAATGTCTTCTGCTTTTTTCTTCGTCCCCATCTAACCGTTTCCTCTCCACATCCCTAACAGCTTTTCCACATTTACTTCCAGTCCCGTTTATCAACACACGCTTCCTGCTTTTCTCCACAACACTATTTTCTTCTGCCTGCACATTGTCTTCAGATCTACTGCCACCATTTATCCACAGTTTTATCCACAGTCATATCCCCTTTTCCATCTGTAGCCTTACTTGGAAGGCTTACTTGCAGAACTCCCTGAGTTCTCAGAATTTTGGAATTAACCACGTGCAATGACCCACAGTCATTAATCAACCATAAACAGCTAAGAAGTAATGAGACAAGGGAACAGCATTGCTTCTACGAACAAAAATGAACCACACCTCTCTTTAACCCCTCTATCCTCTAGAAATAAATGATCTTGAATAGACAAATATGATGTTCACTCTCTTTGTCTTGCCTCTGATCGTATGCTTTATCACTCACTGTGTGACCAGAGCTGCATCAATTCCCACAAGTCTTTATTTTCCCATGGTCAAAAATTAACTCCTTACGTGACAGCCTGAAAAACAGAACTCATTCATTGAACATCTAATGCTGGGTCACCTTAGACTGTTTTCATATAAAATATAGCCAGTGCCCTTGCACTTCAGTGCAATAAAATACTGATCTTCAGTATGTTTTCCACTTTTTTGTCAGATCGACACTCTGAACCACTGGGCACAGCTCCTGTTCCTGCATACAGAAGTCCAGGTCTTTTTGACCTCAGTAGGAGAGCTGTAACTCATCAAAGGGCACATTCAACAAAATGATCTTTCGTAAAATCTGTCAGCAAAGGTGCACCCTGGATCTAATAAACACCCAGTGCAGGAACAGAATCTCTTCTTTTGTTTTGAATTTGATTAATACATGTCTCTTCTCTAACGAAGTAACTGAGCATCTTGTTTGCCTCCATATACCTGCTGTGCACAGAGTTGCTGGAGCCCATAATTTGCTCACAGTTACACTCATGCTTTTTCTTAATTGCTATGTAGACTGTTCCATTCAACGAAAGTTGCTGGCAGGTGACATTTAACATATCTCCTCATTGCACAGAATTTAACAAGTTCTAGCTCATTCATCCAGATGAGTCCGATCACATTTACTTGCCCATTATTTCCCATTGCTTCACATTTACTATTTTAGGCAGGCAAAGGCATCTACTTTATTTTAAAATTTTACTGAAGATGTTTGCAATGAAGACCCAACAGATTGCTCTTCTAATTCTTCCCTGTTCAAACATTTCTTTCTCTGACTCCCCTTTGTGGGTCTTGTTCTTTCCACTGGTTTGCCTTAAGCGTTTACTGTCTCTCAGCCCATTGATGGGACTTGCAGCAACCTTTGACATAGGATGTCAAGAGAACTTTTTGAAAAAAATATTCAGCAATCTCCTTATGAGTTTCCTCTCTTTCATGCCACGAGGTGTTCATCAGGTTAGCTAAATCAGATCATCAGAATTCATCCTTGCTGTTGTGGAGCAAACTGAGAAGCGCTGTGTGTACAGACTCATGAGTTACTGGTCCCAGAAGTAAAACTAAACCCAACCAAACCATGATGCAAAAAGTGCAGCAGTCCGAGGCATTCCAGTTAATCAATTCACGTACAACATATACAAAACTATTTAGTATCCCAGGTAGTCAGAAAGATTAAATAACAAAATACAAGCAAAATTTTCCAGGTGCAAACTAGAATGTATCTTGCAATTCTGCCCTCATAGAACTGGGCCATGGCATTTATTGTGTTCATCTCTGGTTATAATTTGTTTTCAGATTAAGTACTTTAGGCTTGGGTATTTATCTAAGCATTACTTCTGTACTGAAGATCTTTCTTTTATTTTTTATTGTAGGGATTTTGTAAAAGCTTTTATTCAATTTAAGAAACCAATTGTGGTTGCTATCAACGGCCCTGCTCTTGGGTTAGGAGCTTCTATTTTACCACTATGTGATATCGTTTGGGCAAGTGAGAAGGCTTGGTTCCAGACACCATATGCAACAATCCGACTCACTCCAGCTGGCTGCTCATCATACACATTCCCGCAAATTCTGGGTGTTGCACTGGTAAGGTTTTCCACCTCAAACTGCTGAAGAACCTTTCTTAAATTCGTGTTCTTCTTTCTCTCTTGAAAAAGTAAAACAGAAAACTGTTCCTTTTAGTTGTCGTGAATGGAAAATAAATCTGTGGAAAGTTCATCTAATCTATCCCTACTGATTTCTTACCATAAAATGACCTTAGAATTCAGTATATTGCATGTGCTGTACACAAGAAAGATTGAAAACAGGTTGAACAAGCAAAGATCATAAGGATTGTGGTACAAAAGGGAAGAAATGCATTAGCAGAATAATATTGCAGCATGTTTCTCTGTATTGTGTTAGGATTGTACAGTAGCAGAGCAAGATACTGCTCTCTAAAGACAATCCACAATAATTCCAGTAAGGTTGCTTAGTTTTCACCAGTACAACAAAGTAGAATTTACCCCTCATATTTCATTCCAGTTTCCATGACTTGGCACAGCATCACTACATCACTGACAGTTACTCTTGTAAAATCAGCAGTACAGGTTGATCATGCGTGCCAGCATGTTTCTCTTAATAAAAACCTTTGCTGTGCTCTGGCCACCTGCACAATCCTTAAATAGCTACCGAAAGTCCATTTAAGTATTTTGAATGAAAGATGCAGGAGACCATTTGTAAATTTGATCTTGAAAATAGCAAGCAAGTTTAGGGAATTTTGTTAAGGGAACGATAACCCAAGGTCACAAGTGATCTTTTGGTCTCACAGGCAAATGAAATGTTGTTCTGCGGGAGAAAGCTGACAGCTCAGGAAGCCTGCAGCAGAGGGCTGGTGTCTCAAGTATTTTGGCCAACAACATTTAGCCAAGAAGTGATGCTGCGAGTGAAAGAAATGGCATCCTGCAGTGCAGTGGTAAGAAATCAACTTCTTTGTGATTAAGTTATATTTCACAGAGGTTAAGTGTGTGCTCAAGGCTCATCTCATGGTGGGTCCTCAGTTGTAAGTAAGTATAAGTGTAGTAAGCACTACCTAGTAACGAGTAAAAGATAAATGTGTGATCAATATTATGCTTCTCCTGATTCCAAAGCACAGCGCTACACCAGCTACTGGGTAGAAAATTAACTCTATCCCAGCCAAAACCAGGACAAGGGGCCAGTGAGAAAATAGATTTGCCATTCATGTTGTCTTGGCGTACTGAGTCTACCTTCTTTTCTGCACCTGCATATTTCCTGATTCTGCAGGCTGTCCTACACAGTGCACCACAAGGGTAGGATGGTGCCAGGTAACCTTTGCTGTAAAGGGCAGGTGAGATCCAGACACAGAAGGATTTGAACACAGTCTGGTCGTGGTGTATTGTAACTTTCCTTTTCTGTACATAGAAGTTGAAAGAAAATCTTTTCCTATTCTTACTTCTGAAGTTTTTTTCCCTTCAGGCAGATCTATTCCTATTCTGGGCACATACTAATTTAAAAAAAAAAGTAGTGAAGAAACTGATACCGTCTGCAATAAAATTGCATAAACTGAAGTGTAAATTGTTACAATTTCTTGCTATGCTTCTTATGCCTGAAACTGTCTCAGTGTCTCAGTTTTATTTAAAAGATTCCTTGTAAGAGAGAAGGTAGAGACACAGGAGATTTTTAATTAAATGAATCGTAGATTAGATCTCAGAAAAGACGTTGAGAATGAAACTCTCTGGAAACGTAGCATAAGCTTATTTGATCGTGCTGATACAAACTGTATTATATGAGTTGGGAAAATCTCTGGGCCGTATTGTGAATTCTTCCTTCCTCCACTGTTATTGGCTGTCAATGAAATTTTCTCAAGACCTGTTAGAAAGACTGGTGCTATCTTGTGGACAAAGATGAGAGTTAAGGCTGTCAAAGGCTAGATTTAATTTCTTGGATCCTAAATGAAAATCAGGCTGAAGTCACAACAATGAACATGATGAGCTCATGCACATTTGTTCTGGGTACTTGTTCTTAAACAGTCAAAACAACCCCCCACACAGGCCCTTCAGTTTGCAATTAACACCATATACTTGAGTTAAAGAGAAAAACTACTTTGCAGTAGCAGCATTGTAACCTAAACCAGATAGGAACTGGGCTTACCATGTAGACGTTGACAAAGCTGAGGGGAGAGGGTGCATCTCCTTTACTGTATTAATATGTTAAATCTTCTGCCCTCAAAAAATGCACAAGTGTATGAATTATTAATGGTTTTGCTTGACTCATTGGGTTCCCTGTGAGATATGTGCTGGTGTCAGGTATTTCCAAAAGAATTTTGACGCATGCAATCTCAATATTCTTTCATTTTGGCCTGGGGAAAATGAGCTGAACTGTGGGAGCAGCTGCTGTTCCCACCTTTCACAACTTGCAGCCACTACTAAGGGCTTGAGGTCGGGCTTTCCATTGCAAAAGCCTTAGATGGTTTGTTATGACTACCTGAGTGTGTTAAGCAAATCAAATTCCAGACCACAGTCAGAGGATGCTTGTTTTGTTTCCCCCCCTTCTCTTCTCAAATATTTCACTTCCATAAAACTTTAAGTAAATAAACTTAAAAAGGAGTTTATGCAGGAAAGGCCCTTTCCTGTTAATTTCTGTGTTGATGAGGAAATTATGCATGAGGGAAAATTGTTAAAGATGATGGACACCTACAGTTGGGTTTCCAACCTCTGTGACCTAAAAGACCACCTTCCAGGGAGCAGGTAGCCAATATATCATGCCTCAAGTATTTTCATTTCAAGGGATCACATTTTCAACAGGAGGGAGCTCAGCTCCTTATAGTGCTTCGTGACAGATCTTCAATAAGCCGTAAACCGAGGTACTTCAAAATCCTTTGTTTCTTCTAACAATGTTGGCTCTAAGGCATAAGCCTCAGACATCCTTGATTGTTAAAGATGCAGAATATCAGCAAGTGGAGTTAGGGCTGTATGTCAAACCTCATTCTGTATCCAAAGGAGTTGTTAAGACTGTAAAATGGAGTCAGTAGCATTAAAATGCTGTTCATGCCATTATTCAAAATATGTTTTTCTGATTCAAAATAAAATACTGAGTGATATTTTGACTTTAGGTATTAGAAGAGTCCAAATGTCTCGTGCGGAGCTTCCTGAAATCTGGACTTGAAGATGTGAATGAGAAAGAGTGTCAGATGTTAAAGCAGCTGTGGAGTTCTTCCAAAGGGTTGGATTCATTATTCAGCTACTTGCAAGACAAAATTTATGAAGTCTGATGTCTTGGCTTGACTTAAAGTGAAAATGCTCCACATGTGAACAGAGTCAAACATTACCTGTGTTTGAAAAGCAGAGGCAATGCATCCTTGAGGAATTTGTGACGGTGTATCCTAATACGTATGGTTGTGTTGATTTCCTTGTGAGCTACACAGCGCTGCTTGTAGCTGGTTTGATTTTGTGTAACGGAGACGTAGGCAGGTTTGGTCAGTGCACATAATCTCTACAGAGGGCTGCATCTTTCCCATGCTCATCCAAAAAGTGTACATTCCATGTGCTGAGAAGCACCACGGAGGCCCAGTGAGGCACACCATCTGTAACGATTTATTTTGTCTGTCCTTCTTAACTTATTCTTGCTCCTGCAATGCACCTGGGCTGACACGGAGGGCTCGATCTAAAAACTGGGTCAGCACAGTATTTTGTAGACCCAAACACCACACTTTAGAAATATTTTAATTATTTTTTCTAACAGTGTAATAGAAAAATCTGATAATTTATATGTATAATATGTAAAGTTAGTTTTACAAAAACTACTAGGATTTTTCTCTTTGTTGAATTTATTTAACTTATTTATTTTGTGTTCATATTTAGCTGTTTATGAATCATAGATCTTACATTCACACTTCCCTTGAGTGAATTAATGGCATTGCATGAGAATGCAAACACATTTTTAGCAGGAAAATGTGTAGAAAAAAAAGAATACATAGAAAACAGACAGAATGCTGTGGGCAGTAAAAGAAACAGCCACGTGCATGCTCCTCTACGTGCAAAATTGTACAAAAAAAGTGTATAAAATAGGTTAATTTGACAGGGTTAAGGATTCTGAAGCAGTGAGTCCCCTCCCTAAGTCTCTCTTCACTTTCTGCCTTCCTGAGGAGCACTGAAGGGCTTGCCAGTGAGATGCTTTATTTAAGTTTACTATATTCCTGTTAGCCGGATGTCAGTAACAGGGTGCATGGTGCCGTTATGTGGCATCGTACTGTTTTTCAGGTTTAAACATCCCCATTTGGTCTAAAGTCTAAAAGCAAATCCTTTGAGCCTTAGTCTAGTTGCCTGATTCCTCAGGTGTGAGATAATTTCTGCTCTGGAGGCCTTTGGGTGTGGGCCAGCAGTTTATACAAGGTGCTAGGTATTGAACTAAACAGAGGGAGAGGTTTTGTTTTGCCTTTCCCAGCTTTCCACATCTGGCCACCCCACCATCTGTTACAACAACTTACGGCTATCCATAAAAGCAGTCCACAGTAAATGACAAAAATCCAATCTGCTATTTTAGAATGTGATCCTAGTACTTTTCAGTGACACTGACTGACTTCTGAACACTGGATCTCCCTCGTTTCTTTCTTGCTAGTAAGGCAATTAATATGGAAATAACACAAGCATGCTCTGTAACGCCACCTGCCATTGTCGTATGCCCAAATTAAAACCTCTTGAAGCAGAAGCTTTGCACATTTGTTTGCTTCCTAATTCGTGCACTTGCTCTTCATCCTTGAGCTCAGTTACTTGGTTGTGGTTTAAACCTCTGCAGATGAGGCTGCTAAGTTTTCTCCCTCCAGGTGTTTCCATGAAGAGTTTCAACAAAGTCTTTGTAAAGTTAAAGAACAGGTGATTATAGTGTACGGTAGCCTTCAACACATTAATACAACATTGCTTTTCTACAAATAATTAAAAGTGCTGTTTCTGTGGCTTAATTGTACCAGTGAATTTTAAGGAAATCATTACCCTAAATGAAAAAGTTCTCATGGAAGTTCTTCATTAAAAAGAGAAAATCTAATTTCTCATTATCCTGTTGCAAATATTTTCAAAAAAACCCTCATCAAGCCAAGTAGCTTATTGTTAAATGTCTGAAACAGAACTCTCTCAATAACTATTTGCAGTGATAGAAGCACCACTTGTTTTATACCAATACTTGCTTATTTCCACAACCTGCCAGCAGTGCCGTGGGGCGCTTGCGTCAAGGCTTGGTTGGATTGAGGCTGCAGGAGCCCTGGCTGTGCCAGTGTGTGCACAAGTCGCCCGTATGGCAGTCCTGGTAGGAGAGGAATTACTCAAGTGTAGACCACTCACATGTTTGCACAATCAGGCATTCTCCATATGGCTTCAGAAAAAAAAGAAAAGCAATGGAAAGTACCGTGATTCCTTAATTTTATTTATTTCCTTTATTCCCGTCCAGAGAGCCATAATTCCCAGTCATGTGATAATACAATGTTAGGATGTTTATTTCAATGCTATGCCTGGGTTTTCTAGATAAATATAGAGAAATTGCTCAGCAATGTGAAGGTATGCTTCCCGTATGAGATTTTCAAAGAGAAGACTCGTAAGTTGTTAGAACTTTAAATGGCATCATTTCATCTGAATTCTCAGATATCTGTATCTTAGCATTTTTTTATGACAAAGGAATGGTTGAAATACATTTTTTCTATACTTATTTTTCCATTAAAGCAAGCACTAACCATAGTTAACATTTTTAATTATTCATATCTATACAGGTAGAATCTAGTTTTCATGGGATCTATTTTCCCTTCAATTAAGAATAATAACAATGTCAAAAGTTTCTTTTCCAGTATTTAAAGTTCAGAATCAATTTTCTCTTGTGTTTCTGTTCTTACTAGGTATTCAGATATCTAGATGTACTGTACATATTAGTCTGGGTACCTTTACTAATATTCACAGTATTTAAGATTATAAATGCAATTTGTTGTTAAGTATGTTATTTTATTCTTGTGTAAATTGTTTTGTAAAATCTTTAAAAATCTACAGTTTTGCATTTGTAGATATTAAAGGTAAGCGATTTATTTTGTGTTGTCTTGCATGTATATTTTTGCTGTAGATAAGTGTTGCTTAGTTTACTATTTCAGTACATTTCTGTTTAAATGAATAAGCTTACAAACTTTAATACAGTATATATTTTCAGAATATAAACTTTTATATTTCTGTGGTAGGTTAGGGTATGCGTTTTAGGCAATCTTTTTCACTACTATTAACTGTTCTTTTAATCTATAATATAATGGTTTTGTGCCAATAGTTTTTCATTAGAATTAAATGCTCTTTTAATGTTAGGGATAAACAGACAGTTTTGGTTGGGGTTTGTTTTATTTTGTTATTTTTTATTATTATTTGCCAGCCTTTACAGTTTTAAATGTAATTTATAAATGTATTGCATTTGTGAATAAGCCTTACCATTAGGTACAAGAAATCTTTAAAGCTACATGATTTTTTATGTAGTACTAAGGACTTCCCCAAATAATTGCTGTAAGAAAGTTAGCAAATCAGAGTACAAGGCCTTAAGTTTTTCTTGTGAAAAGGATAATACGGGTTGTTTCTTCTGAACAACATAGGTAGGCTTGTCAGCATGGGCTTTGTTATATATAAACTGTGCATTTGTGCTCCCAACCA
Source organism: Piaya cayana (assembly GCA_013389865.1). Classification (NCBI taxonomy): domain Eukaryota; kingdom Metazoa; phylum Chordata; class Aves; order Cuculiformes; family Coccyzidae; genus Piaya; species Piaya cayana. The sequence goes on along the minus strand of WAAB01011798.1, from coordinate 190,893 downwards.
CAGTAGTTTAATCTCAGGCTTTGTGTGGCTGGGTCTATAAAAGTCAAATCTGGCTAAAGCCAGCGCTCTTTAGGAGACACTAAAGAAGTTTACATAAGAGACTTATAGACAATCTTAATCATAGTACATTTGGGTACTCGGTATCCTAGATGTGTTATCTGTGTCTGCCCAATTAACCGTATGTTTTAAGCCATATTAAATCTCTTTACTGCTACTTTAAATACTCCACTGACAGTCATTCACTAGCTTGCTTGCTCACAGACAGGATTTCAATTTTTAGTGAATAAGAATATTTTGCCTTCCGTAAAAACAAAGGACCAAAGAGTTGCATGATTCTAACAAAGCATTCGTTCCTTCACCACTGAACTAGTTTGACATTTGTACCTAAGATCAAATAGTCTCTTTCTGCTTCAGACACTGCATTCTCATCCATGTCAAGTGTAAGGGGAAAAGATGTATCCACTGACCTATTGGGAAAGGAGTGATGTTCAGCCAGGATGGCATGTCTATTGGTAAGGCTTATTACCAAACCTCTGAGATAAAGCAAAGAACCAAAAAAAATCACAAGTTATGTCAATGTAAATTTATTTTCAGAAGTTGCACAAATAATTAATTGTAGAAGTTTGCAAATTAGGCCCTTAAGTTATTTTATCAGAATGCCATGCAACAGACTAAAACAGTTTCTAATATTTGTACTGATGAGTACATATTATAATATTATAAGGGTACAGGCACCCCTATATCACAGTGTTGTAAATATTTTCTGAAACTGGTACAGTACTGAGGGACTTGTATCTTCTGATATATCAAATATTGGCTGTCTAGATCAAAATGTACACAATTTATTTGTTGATGGTCCTGTAACTAGTGTATGGACACATTTCTGGGTGCCTTAGAAGTTGTATTTTTCATGTGTGTTAATATGCAGTATTTATACATTGTGAGAAGCTGCTTTGAATAAAAACATTGAAACTTCATTTCAGCAGAGTGCTTTTCAGTTTTATATAATCAGAACGGATGTGATAAGTAGTAGCCACAGACCCTTGTAATATATGATAATGTATTATAGATGATAAAGCTATTAATGGACTCCTGCATTATAGCAGAAAGCAGGCAGGCATAACACAGGCTATTTAAATGAGAAATTAAACTTAAAACGTTTGTTTTCAAGTGGCAAAAACCAGGGCAGTAGAAGAAGCTGCAGTAAGAACTCCCTGATGTCATTCATCATGATCCATCTCGTTTATCATTTCATCATCCAGTCCAAGAAAACCACCAAGAACTGTCTTACAATCACACTTTCAGAATACTTTCTCCACCTTTATCACTCCAACTGTTTGATATGTGTACACACCTAAAGCATGTCCACCCAGAACCGACTATTGCATACAGTACTTCAGCTCCACATGTGGCAATTTGAAGTGCTGCTTGCCAGGGAGGCCAGGATTCATCCCAGCCCTGGTGCTGTGTGAAGCAGGATCACCCTGCAGTCTGCCCTCATGGCAGTTGTTCCCTGGGGTCTTTTGTATACAATGTGGTTGTTTGGCTGCAACATCCATGAACACTGTTTCCAATCATGCATCTCCCATGATTAGAAAAGCAACTGTAAATTACTTCTGCCTGGAGCAGAGAAGGAAGGATATTTTTACAGGGAGCCAGTGTTACCCAACCCACCTATACAACAAGGTCTGAAAAAATGACCTACACGTGATTCAAAGGACAACAATTGTGTTCTGGCAATTATATTGGTTAGCTTCAAACTGACACACACTGTTAGAAAAAACTGTGGTCAGCTATTTAGAGCAGAGGCTTGAGTAATTTATTCTTGCTTCACCATCAACAAATCCAATTATTTATTACTGTGACTCTTGCAGGAATTAACTTACTGTAGCGTGTGCTGGACTGCAAACAATGTATATTTGATGAACAAAGCGTGACATCTTTCTTGTCCAACAGTTCAGCTAAGTTTTGGTTTTAACATAAACTGCCAACATTTCAATTTTACTTTAAATATCTCATTTTTAAAGAAAAGCAAAATAATTTAGAATCTAAAAATCCCTCCAAATATTTTAAGTCAGGTTTTTTTAAAGCAAGATAAATGTTAATCCTTGTTGCTGTAAATGATTATACCAACAAACTATGGAAGAGGAAGCCATTAAGTATATATGAAGAAGGTCTACAAATTTAAGGAGTCAAAAGACTAGTCTATGAATTGCATGTAGAAAAGATCGAACACGTCTGTTCCTGACTGATGTCTGACTTACCCTCAGTGCCAGTCAACAGCCATAGCAGGGAGCTTCAAGTTGCTAAGGGAGCCAGAGCAAAAACCTAATCTAGAATCCAAACCTTTTGAACTGTGCTAACACCACTTTGCCTCAGTTCTTACGCTTTCTTTGAATTTACAGAATTTGCTCATTACAGATGTGTAGCAAAAATAGAACCATTGACAACTTTGTTGAATTCCAGCTCTTAAGTCCATCTGGCTTGACATAATAATTTTCCCCTGGAATTGTCAAAGCTATGGAAGAAAAGGGAATTTTCATTTTCTAAAGGAAAACAGTTCATCATTTAGTAGAGAATGAATTAGTTTACACAGAACATAAACCCAAGACCAGAAATGCACAAGAAACAATGAAGAGGTTTTTTACAAAGTCTACCAGTGTAAGAACCAAGTCTCTAGTACAACTGGTTACAGAGGAATACCAAAACACATATATAATCTCTAGCTACACATTAGACAGCAGCCCTAGTTCTTGGGTGGGGGGTGGTATGTTTTCATTATCTTAAGCTAATTATCTTAAACTAGAACTGTTTATTATGACATAATTTACAGAATGTCATCTTTATCAAATTCTTGGCATAAAAATTGTGATGCTACTTAGTGAGTCAGGAAGAATCCTAGCAATTGACAATTTCACTTGTCCTTCAGTAAACTTCCATATAATAAGCAAATATCCTCCTTCCAGAGGGGTAGATCATTAACACCTGTGGTTTGTTTGTGACACATACAGTCCTGTCAGTGTGACTTCATGTCCCATTCCCAGCAAAAAAGGAGTGTCTTGACCTCAAAGGAAACCTGTAACTTAAGCATCCACAAAAAATGAACTACACTTAGCAGAAGTCAGTAACGCAGAAGCTAACTTTAGAAGTCCTAAGCTAAGCAGTATCGCCTTTCCTTTATCACTTCCTGGCACTGGTGTCACTATAACAGAGTCAGTGGTTCTAAGTCAAAATTCACTGATGTCAATGGAGATCCTCTTACTGTGTCAGTGGCTTCTAGTTCTGACTCAGTGGGTGACAGATACCACAGCAAACTCCTTCACTGTTATAGTACTGGGAATATCTTGTAGTCACCTTCTTCAAAAAATAACGTAACACTGATGAGAAAGGCATAATAAGCACAGAAGGCAGGGTTCCATATCTGTAGTTTAAAATTTAACAGCACTAAGAAACTTGGAATCAAAGTCAACATTTTCCATATTATCAGTGACATGTTCTGCTGTGATTTAGCCTTCCTCTACTATTATAGAATCAACTGGGATTCTAGATGACTATGTAATATCTGTGACATTTATTTTGTACACTGGTCATAGACAGCAATATGTTGGCGAGCAACTATAAAGAGAAAAGTGAAAATGCTTTTTGCAACCAAGAGTCACATTTGAAATGGGCTATTGAACTGCCACCGCCTCCTAAGATGTTAGCTGAAAAGCTGCATCTAACGTTGGAGTTTCTATAGCAAAAAATGATTTAAACACTAAGCGGCAATCTTGACTTGTTAAGATTAAGTTAATTACTATAATCTAGAAATAAGTTATTCACTGTCATCCAGAAATGTGTTTCTGATGTGTCTGTAAATAAGTGCTACGATTTCTATTACTCCAAAAAGATCAGCAATTTCATCCCGCCGTCTTCCCAGCCTCTGGTTAGCGACTACATATGCTGCCTACCAGGCTCTAGGGTATTCACTTTCTACAAGAGGTTCATTAAATGAATAAAAGCATTCACATAAAACTCTACCCATGCCTAATTATTCAAGATCTGCATTATCTTAGCCTCTCACTTGTTTATTTTGTATGCAGCTGCAGCACGTTTTTAGCCAAGGACTCGGACTCCAGCAAACAATTCCCTCCAAGTCCACTTTTTGCCCGTTAGGCTCATTATGAGCAACATCTCAAAACTCTTGCCAGCTGAGCTGCCAAGGGATTCCCTGCTGTTTCAAGGGTAAAGGTCAGATGAGCACGGCTTTGCTGATCATCAGCAGCATGTCCACTGGTTGGAGTGCAGGGTTTGGAGTTGACAATTGCTCAAATCCTCCCTTTATCTCTGAAAGCAAGCCTTAATAATATCAGTGGTCCGGCCTTTTGTGGGTTTTCCTGCCATAATGACCTTTCATCACTCCTTTTCACAGGGCTGCTCCCTCAAATGACATCTGAAGCAGTGTAAGTTATTAACTACAAAGGAACCTGCAAGTTCCTTATGCCAGAGACCAGCCATTAGAAAAAAGCAATGGACAATATGATCATAATCCTCAGACCATCCTCACACCTTCCCCGCACCACGCTGTGCCACGCTTCATCAGACCAGAAAACCAGGAAATTATATTCTTCATGAATTTACATGTAACAGGATAAAACAGACTTATTTTCCTGGATGCTAATGTGATGCCAATTGGAAAGAAATTTCCCAAAACACATTAGAGCTGGTAGGATTCATCTTCCATACACAGCTGTAACTAGTTAGAACACAAAGACACTGTCCCTCTCTAAATGATGTTTCTTAAATAAATCCACTTTCTCTGAAAATCTATTGAAAGATTAAACTGAGCTTTGAATAAACTGAGCTGCAATATAGCTTATGTGAAAGGCTAAAATTTTCCCAACTGTTTGAAGTACGCTAAAATCCAGCAGCACTCGGTTTGCGATTCAAGCACTTGGTAAACACTCACAACTGCACTGTGGCTCTGTGCCAACAAAACGGTGAGTCAGCAGGCAGGGTAGGGAATCAAATGTCAAGAATGCATTTAACCCTCACTCCAAAGAACACTTTTATTATGAACAGAATGAAAACACTCCATAAAAAGAAAAAAACACACTGCATTTTTTTTCTCCATTAGTACCGGCAACCATCTCCATTCTCCTCCAATCTACAGAAGCTCTCAAAGTTTAAATTAGGAGAAATGCTTAAGAAAAACAGCAAACTGATGGGAAAGCAGTTTGTGAACACATACTGGTCCAGTCCTATGATCCTTATTCTGACAAAAATCCCACTGACAAACCTGATACAGTTGATTGCAGAAGGGTTTCATGAGAGCATTAGAACCAGTAACACCAAGTACTCACACAGATTTAATAAAATGAGTACATTTTCCTAATGAAAATACAGTTCAAATGATATGTTATATTCCCAAAGGCGTATCTGTGCACGCTGCCTTCCTTCACAGTGTTCTTGCAGAGTGTTTGATGAAATCACGAGATTTCATATATAATTTTTAAATTAATCTCTCTTAAGAAATTCCCTACCGAAGCATCACTCTGCATGATCACCCTAGATATTAGTTTCTGGATAGCTGAAAAGGGTAACAAGATTGAGGATTAAAAAAAAACTTTAGAAGATTTGAAAGAGGACCAGTCTTCCACCTGAAAATCTGAACATTCATTTACAAGATCCTTAAAGACTGCCAAACCAGAATGGCAACATTTTATACCTGCTTTCTTACTCACTCTTCACAGGTGTAAATAACCACATTGGACACCTGTGGAGGAGGGAAAAGGAGGGAAAAAACCCAAACCAAAGAAGACTAGTTATTATCTTCACAGTGTTAGTTAAGGGTAATTATACACCAGATGTGAACTTACAGCTCACCCCTATTAATGAACAGATACACCTTCCAGCTATAGGGTGAGAACAGCCAGTACTTCCATACTTCCCACTGCTCGATCCTACAAAAGTCTACACAAATGAGTAAATTTTTTTGGACATCTTGCCCCGCTGAACTCCACGGCCTGAGCTGTCTTCTGCAGGAACTCAACTTATCACCAGTAACATCCATTTAATGTTAGTTTCCCTACACAGATCTAGGAAAGAATTTTTGTCACATCTAAGAGACCCTGTGAAGCCTAAGCCCAAAGTGTAGACAAAGTTATCATCTGTGGCATTAAGAGACAAGCCCTGCCAAATGCTGCTGGAGTGGTTGAAAAGACTTTTACCCCAACGTTCAGCACTGTCTTTCTGCCATATCTTAGCAACTGTAGCAGGAGCTGCATATTAGACAGTTGCATCTGCACCTCATAAAATAAATTAGAGCTGGCTATGACCTCAAGTGGTTGGCAAAAATCTAGGACCCTTGAAAGATGGCAACGTCCCACGAAGGAACACAGCAGCACCAAGGAGCTTATCCCTTCAAACACCTCATTCTCCTCCACCATGTTCTTACACACTGGAAATACAGAATTATGACCAAAGAGTAACTTTGATGAGAAACCAATGTCACTCACTGTGCATGATGCTGTCATGGCTCACACTCGGCTTACGCAAGGGGGAGCACAGGATCAAGTCCTGCAGAACTTCAATTTTGAACGCAAATTTCCATGTATGCTGCTAAATTCCTCCATCTGAAAAGCATAAAGAGGAATGTCAAACATTGTCTGCTTGCAGTATTAAGTTTGGTGTTTATGGAAGGAAATCATGACACATTTCCTGTGTGCATAAAACTCTAAATAATCTTCCGTCATCATCCCAGCACTAATTCCCAGAAATCCTGCCGTCTCAGAAATCTTGCAGGTCTCTAGAACTCTCTAGAGCAGTTTCATACACCCAGCACTCCTCCATCAAAAGCTGGGAAAAAATTCCAGTTACAAACAGAAAATTATTTGCATTCCCATCCCCAAACATCTTTTTAGTCTTCTGTATGCATGTTGCTGGGAAATGTTACAGGTTATACCAGTTACACTCCTTACAGCATATGGACAAATCAGGAGAGTAAGTGACCAAACAACATGACACATGCAGTGCACATGTATTGTAACACAATTGTTGCTTTAGCAGCAGAAAAACCTGAAAGCTTTATAACTCCATGGCTCATTGGATATAACCTCTTCATCTGTGTGAGAATGTGAATTATTATTGAGTATTTTATTTATATAGTCTGCAATTTTTATGCAGAAAGCATAGGCAGAGACTGTTTAATTTCAGATACTCAGCCCTAAATAAGTGGCTCCCTTTCAAGAACCAACCAAGAAAAAACATTCCACAGAATGTCATGTATTCCTTCAAATGGGGAGTTACATTTCATCAGGGTGGATGCTTAAGTGGAAATAAGTCTCAGTATGGGGACCGTTTTCAGCAATAGTTGTTAATTAAGTAGTAAAGTACTAATAAAATGTTTAATCAGGTTGATAAAATGTTTAATCAGGTTGCAATAAATAGAACTATAATTATATGTAATTATTTAAAAAAGAGTGCAAAACCCATTCTCCAATAGCCTGCATTCAGTTTTCATGAGCTGTGCAAATCCATTTAAAAGCAGAAAGGATTCCAATGTCCACTGTACTGGGGCCAGCATACAAGCAAGCTCTGAAACTTACACTCTAAATCACAGAGGAGGGGTTCTTACTTAAAAACACACTTTAAGTTTCTGTAACAGAAGCTACAGAAGCTACAACTTAAAAAAACCCCAACCAAACATAATTGAACTATCCAAAGCACAGAAGATCACCACAAGCACAAAACTGTGCCACCATAAATAGTCTGAAATGACATCATAAATAATAGTTTTTTAAAATCACATTCTTAACACATAACAGGCACGAATAAACAAAAGTAGTGGCAATGGCAGCAGCTCTTCTGCACAGTAATAATGAAAAACTACCATGAAAAACAAGGAAGAGCCTGTCAGCAAGCACACAATACATGCTAAACACACCATGGATGACAGAGCAGAAACCTGTCCCCAATAGGGCACAGGAAAGGGTTAGACGCTCAATCCAAAAGTCAGCTTGGTGGAAGAGCTACCAAAGTGTTTTGCTGCAGCAAGGTACAGCGAAATGAGTGCAATTGTGTGTGTGTGTAAGCTAAAAGTGCCGTAGGCAAAAGAAACTGAGCATAGCCAGGATGCATTTCAACCAAAAGAAAATGCAAATATTTAAACCTGAAAAATATGTCATTGAAGTTAAAGACTAAGGGTAAAAAAAGCATAATTATGAAGTTGAAATGTATTCCCACAAAACTACCGTCATAGCAGGAATTAAATGTACTAGAGAGAAAAATGTTTATCATTTAGATACATTTCTATTATTATCTTTAGAAGATAACAGCCAGTAACACCAATTACACACAAATTTTGATTTTCTAACAGCTCCTATTACTAATGACAATTGTTCTCTATTTGTGGTATAAATGCAGCAAGTAGATGAGAGTCTAACATGTCCCAAAGTTGCTTGCAGAATCTTAGTATTCTTTGTAAGTCTTTCTATTCCTCAATCACAGCCATTGGTGTCTTTTAGTCTAAGTAACGATCGGCTGCTGCAAACATGAGTCCCAGTTCCAGAAAATGTACTGTTTGTTCTTAAATCGATTCTAAGTAACATTCATACAATTACTATGATGACAAATGGCTTATAAATATAACTAATAATTTTGAAAACTTAATTTTATGTTTACTATATGTTAAACTAAGGCCTGGCAGGCCCTTCAAAACTAAATTATTTTATGTTTTGCAAACTAACACGATGTACCATTAAAACCCTCAGATTTCCTGAGACCATAGTTCCATGTGTTTTAGGTCACCTTGTGGAATGACTGTACTGCACATCACAGCAGTAGTGTGGCTCTTTCCAAGTTAAAGAGAACAGGGCATCTCCTCGTGCAATATTTTCAACTTTTGCATTGATGGAAATTGGGTACCAGATTTACACAGCTGCTTTGGAGAACCTGTATTTTGGGTCTTCACTGGCAAGCTTTCTCTCAGTACTCAGGCAAAGCTTTTGTCCACTTAGAATTGTGCCAATAATCCATTTTAAAACACAAGAGCCTGCTTTTGTAAGCACTGACTGACTCCAGTGTGGCCACTCAGTAGCATTTTGATCATGCACTCAGTAACAGAGCTTTCAGTCATATTCTTCACATGTGTAACCGTCACGTTTTAAAAATATTCTTTCTTGGAAATACAGCTTCCTATCACCTTACAAAGCAAAGGTGGGCTGAGATACTGGATTTGCGGAGGCTCAGATTATTTTTGCCTCTGTATTACTTGTATATGTTCTACAACAACACTAAATCACAGTTTTGTTTTTTTTAATTAAAGCAGCTGACTACAGGTTATACACATGAAAATAACTGTCTTTTTAAAACAGGAAGGTCTTGTTCATTTGACAAGAAGAGTACAGTTTTTAGAGATTTAATTCTTACCACTAGAAAAATAGGTCATCTTCAACTGATATAAAAAGAATTGTAACCAAGAACAAAAAGCCAAACCCACATCCTTGGGATGAGGTTCTCACCCTAAGTCACTTAATAATCTAAAATGTTCTCATTTCTATTCTGCAAGGCCTTCCAATTTTCTGTGTGTAAAACCTGTGCTTCAAACATTAAGGAAGATGACATTTATATTATGGGAGCATGATTTGCAGCAGGTTAATGTTCTACTTTGTGAACAGATTACCAAGAAAGAACCTTCCCTTGTCATAAAAGCCACTTTTTTCCTTTGGATTCAGAAAGCTGACTTCACCATGTAACTGATTCATCAAGGAGACTGCTGAGCAGCAGCACCAGCCAAGAAATAAAGATTAGACGGCATCTGCTGCTGCTCAGTTCTGCATCTTGCCTTTGCTCAAAATCATTCGTACTTAGTCACCAGACTCTAGTCAGGACTCCCCTTGTACAATATGCAAAGCAGCTGATTTTCCAGATGTTGTGCTGATCTGCAAGGTGACACTGCTGAAGCTGTACAGGAACCTCATTCCCACACTCCCAGACAAGTGTCCTGACTCACTTATTACAATCAACACATTAAAGGGGAGTCGCTGGAATTGATACAAAGCAGGAAGAGACACAGTAAGTTTGTATGAGATTTAGAAATGAGATTTGAGGCTGGGGATCCAGAGACAATGAGACAAATGACAAGGACAAAGGACAGGTTAGCAGCTGATATAAATCATTGCAACTCCAAGACAACTGTGAAACAACTTCATGAACACAGGGCATAGAAACTAACAGTGTAAAGCACAAAAAAATGAAGAGGTTGAAAATATGGCTTTACTACAAGAAAAGAAGATGTCTGAGTGCATTATTTATACACATAATTGGGGGGGAAAAAAGTTTCTCTCAAAATTGGAATTACTCAATGCATCTATGGATTTGTTGTCAGCCTGCACAGTGAAGGGTATTAGGTAAGAGAGCTTTTAGTGATTTTAGGGAAGTAGGAACTAGTCTAAACATGAGGGATGGAGTAATGCAGTGATTAATTTACACAGAATTTCAAAGTCCATAAACAACAATTGTTAAAATAACCATGGAAATGTAAGGATACCGAGAACTGAGTGTTCTCAGAGCACACAGTGACATTAACAAGGAATCAAACAGTGCATATCACATGACTGATTTTCAAGTTCATTGTCATGAACAACATTTGACTCAAAAAATATAGAGATACTTCCACTGTGACTGATAGCAGGACAAATTAATTAGTGACTGCAAGCCAAAGAGTCTATTTTATCTTAAGAGAAGGGTTGCTTACTCATCTCCAGTCAACATCTCCTTTCAAAAATAGTGGAAGCAATTTTAAAACCCCAAGGAATTATGGTATTTAAATGATTTGTGAGGGTGGAAGACTGAGAGGTTTTCATACATGACCAGTCATTTACCAGAAAAATATCAGATGTTCTACTGCGTTGTTTAATCATATTTACAAGAAATTTATTTTTTCCCCAAATTAAACTCCAGCCAGTACAGCTGAACTCAGATACATCACACCAGATTGAATTTGGTCTTCCTTCTTTGCAAAGTAAGTTTGTTGCAATTTATTTTTCTCGTAGTCATATGTGGATTTCTAAATGAATCAGTACATTCAAATCATTCAAATCAATCAGTTTGTACTTCAAATTAAGTTCAAATGAATTAAAATTAAACAGCCAGCTTAAAGAGAAAAAACAAGTAAACAGGGTGAGGTGGTAGGCTTAACTATATAAAATCCAGGTCCAATTCTCTGCTTCAGCAAAACATGCAGTGTGACACAGGTACTGCTTTGGGTCTCAACCTGCAAAGATATTTAGGTACTTTTCACTGAAATCCCCTGAAAACCAGATTGTACAAATGAAGTACCTGACTCCACCATCTGCTTCCGCTTCCATCCAAATAACAACTCCAAAACTCTGCTCAACTGACCAATCCAATGTAAACATAAACTTTTTTAAAAGCTCAGATAACAGAGGGGAATTGAGACGTATTTTTGCTCTATACATGCACACCACTCTACACTTTTGTTAAGTGTCTTTTTCTCAAACACTAAGGTTCCTCTGAAAAATAAACATTGCACAGACTAACCATTCAACCATATATAAGGTAAACTCAAATTTCCAGCTCCACAGTAAAGCAAATGCAAAATAAAATCACTAAGAAATTAGTCACTGAAGACGTATTTATATATTTGAAAATTAATAATACCTATTGCACGATTGCGGTCAACAAGTCTCTCATTGGAAAGGGCACAACTATATGGACTGAGACCAGTGATAAAACACAGGCTAATTTCCACAGGTCAGGATTAGAGCCTTGGACCTGCACTTGAGAACCTAGACAAGGTAACCTGGACTGGACCAGAGCCTCAGCGGGTATAGGTCATGTAATCTCTACAGGAAAGCTACGAGGACATATAGAAAGAAAAACTAGAGAGAAAAGCCACTCCCAAAAGTCTTTTACTGTAAAAGTCAGATCCTATTCGTGGATAGTGAGTGAACCTCATCATTTAGCTCCAATATAAAGCCGATAGCTGCAAGAGAGTACACACTTCCATCTGGGCACAAGTCCAATTTTATATTAATAAACTGGCTCTTTTTTTGTAAACAGAATCAATATCCTGTTTAAAAGTGATTATCAGAAGAGCAGGAAATTAGAAAATATCAGAAATAAATTAATCAAATTTCTGTTCAAGAAATATTATTAATGTTAATGGATAAATTTATCTTTTTTTTTTCAACATATATACACATTCACATTGAAAACATTATTGTAAGCACATGAATTATGTGCTCATTTGAGATAGACAAAAGCTACATATTTTCTTCTTATTAATGGTGACTCCATGAACACTAAATGAGTGCAGGTTCTACTTTCAGGGATTATTAATTTAAAATATAATTTTTCAGCTTGAATCATACAGAACGAGATTCTTTTTGCTCTTTAGTATTTGTCAACAATATTGGTTGTGCCTTTAAAAGTAAGGAGAGAACAAAAAAAAGCACATGAGGAGGCAGAGATTTCCTAAAATGTTTTATTTTATTATTGGAATAGTAAGTCCCCACTCCCCTTGGGATCAAATGGCATCAGTTACATCACTGAAGACATTCTAGACCTTGGCTTGCATTTTTACATAGCTAAGGAATTTCTCGGCTCTCTACAGTTTTTCTTTTGAAGAAGGGTAAAAACAGTTCCCAGTTCAGAAGAAACGTATCCAAGACAGAAAGAGGCCTCCCTAGGGAAAGAACAAGGAAAGCAGTGACATGGAGGGAGGCCACAAGTGAAAGAGTGTGAAGTCTTGGGGAACACAATGTCCAAAGAGATCAGTAATGTGGTTTGGCTTGTGACTCTGATGAATATTAAAACCACTCAGAAATTACTATATGGTCTGAATACAGATAAGAAGCGTGGCCAGAAGAGAGGAAAAGAAAGATTTTGCAGTCTTTCTCAAAATCTAAAACTATACAAAATCATCTTTGAAGATGAGAGAAAAAGAATCTGTGGAAAATAAATGAGTTTATAAAACAGTCTTATTGTGCAAGTCAAAATTTAACTATAGTATTCACTACCAAACACACTTTAAAACACAACACAGGCAGGGAAGGTTACTTTTAGAAGAAATTACTTACTCCATCTAGACTGTCATTTTAAACCTCAAAACTTTGCTTCCTTGTTGCATCAAGCTATTTTAACTCTTGAACTGAAGAGCTTCAGGGTTTTTTAGTATGAACTGTGACAGAAGTTACACTTGAGAAGAATAACCTAAAAGCAAACATGGAATATTTCAAGAATTACTTGCAAGACTGAAGGGCCATTTTATGTACTGAGCTTTCTCCCTTTTATGTTAGCACATTCACTATCAGTAACTTTTCATGAGGTCTACTGGAATCCCAGTGCAAGAGTTCACAGTGATGCCTTTGAAGCAACAAGAACACTTTTAACTTTGTGTGCGCTAGATTAGCTGTGAACTTCTCATCTACTACCCTGCAGCTCATATGACTCCTAATGGTCTCTAACACAGGATTCCACAAGTTGGAGAGTGGGAGAGAGATATGACAGTTCATTTAGTTACTCATTCATCCCAGCATACACTTGGTCTTCTATTACAACATACATAATCCACACGAGGGAAATAAAGTAAAGCTATTAACATCTTTCAACTTCTCTACCCTTCCAATAACATATTTCAACAACTTCAAATGATCCCTCTTCTCTCTGCTACTTCTAAAAGGTTTAAGTATACATTACATCAAAGCTGTATGTATGCCTTCACAACTGGAAAAACAAATCTTTGAGTTTTAGTTTGCAGCTCCCAATTTATATGCACAAGCAGAAATGTCCACAAATTAAAACACAAGGACTACAGATGCTCAACTGTACTTGCACATTTTGCAAGTGCACAAGTAAAGGCGATTTGTTTCAGAAAAGAGAAACAAAAATTGCAGACAGGTCATGAACAAGGTTCTCTTCGACTGTGCTCTACTTTTCATAAGTGTTTTAAAATAAACACTAAATAGTTGCTTAATGCACCTCAAACATGCCTTTGGGATGCTCTGTGGACAACTGCAGAAAGTCACTTCAGCCACAATACACTCACTATATTTAAAATATTAACTTCCATTAAGATATCATTATTTTCTACATTCTGTTACTATTGTTACATCTATCAGCAATAACTGGCGAAGGATGTTCGTATAGAAAAATTCTCTCTGTGTCACCAAGTAAGGCTTCAATACAGCTCCTCAATCACTGCAATACAGCGGCCACAGATACAAGGTATTTTTTCCTACAGTCACAACCTACAATAAAATCTCTGTATGGGTAGAGAACTTGATGTTAAATAATAAAATTATAGGATGCCTAGTTATTCTTATGCACTGAAGAGGATAGATGGATATAAGCAGAGCCAAAGCTTAAACTAAACCGCCTTATTTTATACACATATGCAGAGTCAATGTGGTAGCGTGTTTTATGCGTATAAGACTATGTACAACAACATATAACCACAGAGACCTGGCAGTGAAAACTGGATTTTTCATATCTTGAAACAAAAATCAAACTTGTCTTCCACACTGTAAGCTAAGAGCACCTTTATTTAAGCAGTTAAATGTTCTTGTTCCAGGACCAGCTGCTAGAATGAGGCATGATCTCCCACAGCAAGCCTGTCTGTCAAAGAGGTTTTATCACAAAACATTGTAAGAAGTTACACAAAGCTACTCTGGTTCCATTTAGGAATGTCCTCAGACTGATTATTTACTTCATACTTTAAGTCAACAAATCATTACACCTGAAGTCTAACAAAGCCTCTCTCACAAAAACATGTTTGGGCGATGCATGACAGCAGCTCAGTAAGTTAAAGCTGTGCTACAGAAATCCTCCTGGCCTTGCATACCCTCCAAGGTGAAGTCTAGTACAGCAACTATGCTTCCAGCTGATAATGTCTTTGCCAAACTTTAAACATCCATGCCAGTTGTCTGTCTAGATGCAGAAGAACAGCAGACGAACAGCAAAGAGAAATAAAATACATTTGGCAGGATAAGATTATGAAGGGGGAAGGGAAAGTAAAGAAACTGGGAGGTGCAATGCAAGCTGCCAGCAGAGCTAGTAATTGGGGGAACATCCCATACATTATGTATCATATGCCCCTTTCCATATTACTCTTTTCTGCACTCCCTAGTGTTCAGGATGAAGTTACTGCTCAAGTCCACAAGTACATTTGAAATAAAATGGCAGGCAGTGGGAAGTGAAAGGCAAGACAAAGAAGACACCCTCATGTTAGGACACCTGAATATCACATAGTGGAATGGCATTTCATCCCCATCTCTGCTTGGCTTTCTTAGAGTTGGAAATTCTTTGAATCAAACTTGTTCCGCAATTTCAGAGCTTCTGACTGGAGATCTTTGTGTAGGATGTCCCTGAATACTGACCAGCTGGGATGGAAGCTGTTCCCTGACCACCAAGTGTACGTGTCCAAGTGGTGATTGAAAAAGGGTAACTTAGGCCCTAGGTGTCTCAGTTCAGGCAACTAGCACTAGCATCAACTGCCATTCATCTTCCTTTGCTACAATTCATTATCTGTAAACTGGAGATAGTACTCACACAACTCAGACTGTTTTGTAAAAAACTGATGATTACAAAAAATATATATGATACAAGCAAGTCTCTGAAAGAAATAATGTGCTTGTCTACATGGTTGAGTGTGAATGTCCTCATAAGTCACCTGGAAAAATCAGAAAAGAACACAACACCAGGCTGCTGGCTTGGTATCATACAGGAAGTTCAAATACAGATTTCACTCTTGAAATTGCTGCCTTGCTATCAAATCTAACAATGCACTTTCAGCAATTTGCATAAAACATTTACAGAAGGGACAGCATGCTCAACATTAAACTCAGATGACATGTAAACCTACAATAAACTAGAAACCAGCAATCAAAATTTCAGCTTTTGATGGAATCATGCACATACTAAAATACACTTATTTTCTGAGCATGGCAAAACAGGCTGCAGAGTATTTTACACCGATCTTCCTCAATGACATTGCTTTTCTTAACACAGCTTATTTTACTATTCCTCTCATTCCGCTACACGGGCAGCAAGAATTACAGATGAATTCTTGATGTTACAGAGAAGACATTAACCATGAAGCAACAGTAAAAACTCCAAAAATAACTTGCTCTCTTTGAACTCTGACTCCTTTAGAGAACACACAAACTACCAGATAAGCATGTATTTATTACCGAAAGCACTAGCTTCCTCATTACAGTCTTCGTACACGGATATTACTAGCATCTACAAGAATAATTTCGACTACAGCTGAAATGAGGAGAAAGAAGCACAATGTAGAACTGAAAAAGTATGTTCACTTACCAAGGACATTAAAAACCAGCCATTTATGCATGCATTCATATGCAAGGATTATTCTAGCAAAGCCTATAACCACAGATAAAATCAAACTGATTTTTTTTTAGTCTCTTTCATCCGCGTATAAGTTTTTTACTTTCTGACATGCTCTAAAGATTCCTATATTCTGATCTCATGATCTTCTCAGCAGCACTTAGAATGAACCAAAGCCTTTTGTTACAGTCAGTTGCACTTCATCAGATCTAGTAGGAGGCACCAATATGCACACGTATTCTGAGAAGAATCTAAGCTGTTTGTAGCATTTACAAGATCGCAAATGCATCTCAGTTTACATATGTCACGTATTTCATTCTTTACTTTTTACTTCATATTTGAGAGGTGGGGTAGATGACAATGACATTACTGAAGCTGTTTGTATGGTACTTTGACATGACATATTTTACAACAAAAGCCAAAGCATATCATGTGAAAAAACACAAACCCGCTAACCTAATTTCTTGTTCCTTACTGATCTGTAAGAAGCAACACTAGGTTTTTACCAGTCTGTATCATCAGCCAAAACCAACACTAATCTATCCAAGCACATTGACATTTAATATTCTCTTACAGGTGTGAATGAACACAGCAGGAAGCTGAGATCACATCAATTTCTCAAACTAGGTTTCTCACTATTAAAAGCAATACATGATCCCAGCTAAGATTTTTGTCATTTTCATGGTATGAACAAAGCACAAAGCTGAAATACAATACTTGGATTGGCTACTTCTCCTCTCACAAAGTGCTCAAATAATATTTTTCTGGTTGGATTTTTTTAATGTAGATACTTCTGAGTTGTTTTGTTTGTCATGGCTGCAAGACAGGCATAAATATTCATGGCATCAAATATTGCAAGGAATATTATTCAGAACAAGACCCCCAAGTTGTACATTATATGCCATGATCTACCAAACTCAATGGAGTTGTGATAGTTTACATCGATGGAGAATCTTGATCATCATACTCATACTGAAATATTTTTAACCATGGTCGTGACAGAAATATGAAATCTAGGATGTTTTCATTTTAGAAGTCCCCTAGTGTGCACTACACTGCAAAAGGTACTGAACCCTACAAAAACCAAAGCAGATAGATGAATTAGTGTTGCTAATTTAAGAACATGCAGCTGATTTTTATCACACTTCAATAACACTTCTAATCTCCATCGTAAAATATAAACCAGGCTAAATAACCAACTTCAGCTGCTACAATCTGCACAAAAGACTCTACTTTAGTAAAATATATTTGCTTCCATTATTTTTAATATTTAAGTTTCTGCTGCACTAGATAATAATTTATCCAAGTTTTCATTTCCAGGCTCTGTGCTGTTGACATTTTACAGTATTATATGAAAAAGATAATCAAGAAAAAAGCAGCGACAACAAAAAGGACAACAAAGACCTAACAAAATCTGTCATTTTTTTTACCTGCCTTAAGTGTGTTTTACATTGCGTACACTGACCTCTTGCAATGAAAATTATCATAATAAGATTTTACAACAGATTGGCTACTGGTTTGTCTTCTAACAGCATCAAGAATTTAAATTTTAAGAAATACACACTATATATCCACAGCCCATGTCACACGAAGAAACATGTTTCATCTAGTGCTGTTAAAGGACATTGCTCCCAGTCTTAAAAATGGGAACAGGTTTGTGTGAAAGTGTCACAGGGCTGACGGGGATACCCAGACAGATGTCCAACAGCTGCCAATACAGAACGGAGGTAGGAGGCAACTGGTAGCTTCACTCAGCTTCTGGTTGAATAGTTCAGTACCGTGGTAGGACTCAGCACTCATTCATACCCAGGTTTTCTCCAAAACCTCATGTGGGAAGACCTGAGAAAAATAAATAAGAGCTCATGCTTTGTTATAATTTGAATTCATCTTCCCTGTTAAAACAATGCCATGGATTCTTAATCAATGATTGATAAAGAATTAAAGACATTGGACTGCCAATACCCCAAAACACAACCTCTGCCACCACCTCTTTTCTGCTTTATCTTAGTATAGAGCCTCAGTGGCCTTGATCAAGAGATGGAAAGAGAAGGAAGATGAGGGTCTTCATTCCTGAAGAAATCGGTCCATCAACTAATGGGAAAACCAGAAAATGGAGAGTAATATATTCTCAAAATTTTCTTGCAACTATAAAGTAAGATCTCTACCAATCCTTCAGCTGACAGTATGTTCAAATCTATTTTCTTGAGACATATCATAGCAAAACTTCCTTTTGCTCTGTATTTCAATAAACTAAAATTCCATATCTGCCAAACATTAACAGCTAAGAATTAATAAGAGATAATAAGAAATTAACATGGGGAACTCTCAGCATCAAATGGATATCTAAGGGTTTTACATACAGCCAATCTATTTCACTAGATTATTAGTTCAGCTCTTGTGGAGAGAAGAAATGAAGGGTGCAAACACCCACCTTGTCAATAACTGTGTTGGTGGAAAAGGTTTATCCCCAGGTGGCCATGATCAACTCAGCTGCAGAGGGAACTGCTCTTTCAGAGCAACTCCCAGCTGTTCACTTTTAACAGGTACGAAAAACACTTCAGCCAAAACAAAACAGATCAGCATAGACCTGCCCTTTTAATGTTATTAGAAAAGTGTAAACCAATGAAAGCTGGCAATGTATCCTCTGCCCTTCCCCCTCACATCCATGCTTCCTCTCCCTTATGCGAGCAACAGCACTTAACTGACCCCTCTAGGTATCACAGGATACTAAATAGACAAATAATGACTTTTTATTGAACAGGGGGAAAACTAGGGGAAGGGAGAAGGCCCCCTTCAGCTGCAATCTCGGTTAAAGTAACCAGGAAGCCATGGCTTTACCTTCAGTATATAAATGGGAGAGAGAAGGAAGGTTAATTTATTCACTTGATGAGAAATAACAGATGAAATACAGAAGTAATGGCCCAGAAAAGAGTAAAGTAAATATATTGTAAGACAGTTTTAAATCATCTCAGATCTTCCTCTTCTTTAGGAACAAGATCTCCTATCCTTCTCATGACAAGAAAATATTTTACTATGCAACCATTTAGAAAGGCTATTCGGATTGGTTTACTTTACACTTTGAAACCTGAAATGAATAGTTACAAGAGTGTTCGCCCTTCCTATTAGATTTAGAGCCCTCTAGGGCAAGCTGTTTAATTCTCTTCTCCAAGGCTAAAAACCATTTTTAATTCTCACGAAGCAGCTCAGAGAATGGCATGGGTTTGATCAAGAAAGACTTGAAATACAGAATAAAAAGAATCCTTCATTATGGGCAGATGCTAGGAATTGCTTCCCCCCACTTCTTTTTGTCTGTCTTTGAGGAAGACAAATTACTAAAAATTTAGATATATAACAAATACTAGCAGCATCAATTTTGAGGCAATGTATATTTCAGCAGACAGCACGTTAGTCAGTTTGGTTTATAGAATCTGAGAAATGTTTAACTTTTACTATTGCTTCTGTCAGTGTAGAAAAGATGTAGTTTCTCTGCTTTGAAGAACAATAGATAATACTCTTATGTTCCAAATTACACTTATTGCTTGTGCATTAGATAACTACATTTCTACTGCATATAATTTTATATCTGTGTTCCACTGTTAGCTTGGTGGAGGAAAAGGAAGAAAAAACAGTGTGAGCGTGCATGTGTATTCGTTTATGTAAGAGCATTTAATATGCAACATCTAATTTGTGGAAACAAAACAATGAAAAAAAGGTAGAACAGCTGCATATTTTAGGGAAGGTAATTCAAAAGTACTATAAGACTAATGTAAAAGCTAATTACATCTTAGTTATGGCAGCTGTGTTTCTGCAACACAATGGCAACAAGCTCCGACCAAAACCTTCAGAGCTCTTCACTTTCTTCCTGCCTGCTATGCGTATAACAACCTCACCAAGTGGCACTGGTGGTTTTTTGCAAAACTAACATTTTTTAATGAGTTCTGGGTAAATGTTGCAATGATTAATTTAACCCACTCACTAAAACTGCTCTGTGCAGAACAATTCAAGATTATATTTTATTACCGAAGATGAAGCCTAAACAATCATCTTTGTCAAAGTCTACAATGGCTAAAGCATCAGGTGTGACATAAGTAGTACTGATGTGAACCAAGAAGGGATGGCTGATCACTTCCACACTGAGATGGCACATGGAGGTGAATCCTCCCTGCGGCCCATCCCTGTCAGCTCCTTGTACAGCTGTGGTGACTTAGACTAGCAAATAAAGCACTGTATGAAGTCTGTCAAGTGATGTGGTCTACATACAGTGCAAGACTCTCCTTTCCCTCTCATCGTACCTGGAGTCCAACCTCTTCTCACTCCAGCACAAACATTAATCTTTCCCTTTGGGACCACATACCTAGAATAGCTTAACTTGGTGTCCTAGCTCCTGATATACCATTCCAGAAACATTATTTCATCCACACTCTTTGAAAGTTGGATAGCTAAAAAAAATGTTTTAAGTAAGTGCCAAAGCACTGCTATTAAGCCAGAAATATATTATTTAGCCAGAAATATATTATTTAGCCAGTCTAACAGTATCTTGAAAGAACATGTACAAGTAGCAGCACAGCAGGATCAATAACATCCAGACGACAACACATCCCTTAGGCTTAGTCTGCTTGAGCTAACTGGCAATCAACAAAGACTGGATACAACATGTACCCCTGGCAGTCTAGGCATTTCACAAACACCGTGCCCTGGAACAGCATGGTCTTTGACCTTGCTGGAAGTAACCCCTTTAAACAACGCTCACTCCCAAAATCCCCACTGCAGATAATCTCACAAATGATTGATCCGATTCCATCTGTTTGAAAAATGATAATAAATACTCATGGTTTCCCAGGATGCCTTATTACTCTGCCTTGTCTACTTCATTGTAAGCTCTCCAGGGCAGAAGCCAGTTTTTTTTAATGCCACAGTGAAAAGTACTAAACTAAATACAGCTTTGAGTACTACTTTATTTTCAAAACAATCAAGGTCTATTTTATCCAAACATTGCTCTTTTTTGGTCAAGAAAAAAAAATCTGTTGAGAACCCTCTCCTTTTCTGCTTCTTTCCTGCAAAATTACTGAAGCTTTCATTGGATTCATCACTAAAACATGTATTGAATGAAAGGAGGATACCAAATAAAAATTCCTCAAGATGCTACTCTTCCCTACACTTCTATCATTTTCTGTTGCTGACTTTTCCTTGCTTTGCTGACTCCTCCTAATTTCCTTTGTGTCTGCATGCTTACGCGTGTGTGTGCGCATTTCCTCCTCTACTCAAGTTCTTCAAAGCCACTGGTGTTTACACCGCACTTCATGATCAACACACAAAAGCAGTAAGAGAAACTAGAAAGACAACCTGACTCAGACTGGCTGCGGAATGATATCAGCTCAGTGGTTCAAATCAGCACCAGCCATTCTCAGTCACTGGCCCCTGCCAGCAGCGAGAGTCATGCTGTAGTTCTACAGAACTAATCGGTCCCTTCCCCCACTGCAAGAAACCCCCTCACTAGCCTCCAGCTGCCATATGGAAACGACAGCAAAGGGTCAGATCTTCCTTTGTTACCAACACACACCTATTGATCTGCATCCCACCCCCCCCAGCTCAACCTCAGCTCTCAGACCACAAGCTGTTAAAAAACTAAAGGTCCTAGAGCAATCAAAACAGTGAAGCCTCATAACTGAGACCACAGTGCATAACACTCCCTTTCCCTTTACTCCCCCAGCTGTTTTCTTACAGTTACCAATGGATAGCTCTGCACAGCAGCCTTTATACCATGGCTGTGAGTGTCAGAGCAAGCTGCGTGGAGGGAAGATGCAAGCTGATAAGGTGGCAAAGCATTTCTTAATTTCTTGACAACCTTTCTGATTTAGTGATATTCTACCTGTACTTTGCAGTACTTTGTACAACAAATTGACCAAGGTCTTTAACTGTAGCCTAAGCAAGCACTGCTGGTGCCATGACTCAGTGCCATTCTTTGCCATTCCTTGAAACTACCTAGTCACAAAAACAGTCCATGTGTCTCAAAATCTACTACTTCTGCCTGAAGTAGCTCTATCAGCAGTTATTCTTCTGATTGGACCAGTTATAATGAGAAAGAGTGCTCTCAAAACAGCTTTTGGTAGGGACCAAAACCTTAACCACTGGCACCTAAGAGAAATTATAAAAAACTTGAAGAACGGTAAGGCAGTGATTTTGCAGGTATGTGATATCCAATTGTCTCTAAGAGGTAACAACAGCTACAACAGTGAATGCTGAGAAAAATCTACTGTCATTTGAAATATTGTCATATTTTAATTCCTTCTTGCCTGTATTTTCACACAGAATCCAGCCTCTTTTCTCCAATGGTAATTTTATGCCTTCCAGAATGCGGTACTGTAAGAAACACTCAACACTGTGATGAACACAAGCCTTGTTCCAAAGAACTAGTGATGACATGATATTGTCAGCACCAGTTTTAATACCCATTCGGCCTGAATGCTGAACAGAGCTGGTGACCTTCCTCACAAGACATACAGAAATAAAAGGCCTCTGTTACTCCTAAAACAACACCAATACACGTATTAAAGGAGATTCGAGGAAAAAGTAAGGTATATTTCAGAAAAGTCGGGTACATTGTTATAAGTACCAGGCAGCCTCTTAAACAATAAGACTGAGGATGTTGGTGTATTTACATCCCTCTGACTCCCACTGTCTTCCACATGAATTCACAGTAATGTCATGACACAGAGAAGTTTTCAGATGGTTTTGGTGGTAACCCCCTCCCTGAACACCCACATACAGTGCTTCAGGCACATGCTCCTCAGTGCTGTGCACTGCAACCCTCCCCCAAGGACTGTTCAATGAACAAGCTGCATGGCAGAATAGTAGCATAGCATGAGGTGACACAGTGAATGCGACTCCTGCCTCTCTTCATTTTCCTTTTTAAGACTAGAAAATGAGGTTATTATGGACAGCTCAGGTATCTTGTGTCTACAGATGAAGTGGATACTTCTGTGGGGTTTGCACTACCAATTAACTTTCCCAAGTAATGAGGTATAATCCCTCCTGAGAAAGCCTGTTTCATCCATGATATAATCTCTGCAGAAATCTAGCATCCCAGGTGTAGATCCATGAGTTTGTTGGTTTGGGGTTTTTTAATATTATTTGAGAAGCTATAGGAACAAAAAAACTGACATGGGAGCCCTTCTACTGTTTTCCTCTCTGGGACAAATACTCTATAATCAGTGAAGAATGTTTTAGCATGAAGATAGGTAACAATATTTTATAATCAGTGCCCATACAAAGCTATGTGTATTAAAAATATTCAGCCAACCTCTGTGGAAAACAAAGAATATAAATGACTGCTGTGAATTAATTTAGGGCCGATACTGTAACATGTCTCAGTTTCTCACATATTATAGGTAGTAAAATTTATTATTTACTCTGTTTTTTATTCACTGCTACTGTAATAAAAAACTCCAGCAATTTGGCAGCAATATAAATGGTTTCCAATCAACATGAATAGTGTCAGTCCATGGATGTGTATCTGTTTTCACTTGAGCCCAAGTAAATCAGAAGTTAATCACTTAAACGTAAGTCATACTGATACAAGTTTGAGAATGAAGGAATTGGGCCTAGACATCGATTCTGCATGCTCTTTGCTATTGAAACCAGCTCTGCTATTGTTTATACCCTAACCAAACGTATTCACGATCATTTGGATACAATAAACAGCTCTTGCAGATGGCTGACTGCTAAAGAGGAGAAAAAAAAGAGGTGTATAATGGCCACACTAAAAGGCTTTGATAACAACACATCAACCTCATAAACTTGTGTCCAGTGGTAACACAAGTGAACATTCAGCGGACCACAAGCAACAAAGGAAAATGTGGATGATTTCATCAGCTGTTAAGTCTGCCGTGCCCTGGTCTAACAGCATGATTCAAAATTAAAATCAAGGAAATTTGTCAACAAGCATTTCCTCAGCTCAGAATAATCCTCAATTGTTGTTGCTTTAACTCTGCCATCATTTGAGAGTGTCAAACAGACCCTGAATGGGAAGGACACTGGGCAGAACATCGCTGTATTTTACCCATTCCAAATCAACAAAATCAGTCCTTTGAGGCAGAGGCTTAGTCTGCAGAAGTTTAGGATTAGACTGCCTTCAGAGTCTAGGAAGGGAAGGAAAATAAGTAGTTTCATCGCTCTCTCTTCTGCACCAAGACCTCCCAGGCTTGTCCAAAATGAAGCAGAGCAAACCACTGCAAATCTAAGTCACTTGTCCTAAGGAGTGAAACTCAAAGTGCCTTTTGTGGCTGCAGAAAGATATTCTTCTGTGATGGGAATTACAATACATAGAGAATCAAGAACAGATTAGATGAATATTCATTATTCAAAAGCAGGATTAAGAAGGAAATGATGGTTTGAGAATGTAATTTATGAGGCGGAATGACATAATCCCATACCATTTAAAGAGCAGCTTCTCAAACTGCCCCCATACTTTCACACCCACACTTATTTCCTTCTCTGAAATGTTAAAGCACTGGGGAACAGGCCTATTGCACAGAAACCACATATGGATATCTACCCATTTTTTCCAAGTATTTGTGAAATAAAGCTGAGTTCTGGAATATGCTGAAAAAATATTGCACACACAAAAAAATATTACAAGGTATATTTTACCACTCTAGCCAGTAAGAATTTCTAAGTCATACATGGGGCAACATTTGACTTCTCTGATACAGAATCTTCTCATATGAACACAGAATCAGTTATCAGTACCAATGAGGGGACTTCATACACATTTTTACTGGCTTCACAGTTTGCTTTATCAATGAATCAAATAACTTTTCAGAAATTAATGTGTTGAAATGTTGAATCTCACCAAACAGAGAAGCAAAGAAAGAAGCCAAATTAAAGCACTGAAGTACCTCAAAGCAGTCTACCCATAGCTGGTAGACTCCACTGTACAGATATAGGAAAAGATGCAAAGAAACTGAATTAGTGGATCTAAACTCACATCTGAAGTCAACAGGACAGTCGGGAACAGAATCCTATTTCTACCTCCTAACCTAAGCATCAAGGTACAGTTCTTAGAAATGGCAAAAAAATATACCCCAAATACATAGTCCTATAAAAGAAAGGGTATAAGAGAACGGTCTCGTTGAGGTGAATAGTTGTTCATGGAGATTACTGCCTGTCTCACCAATACCCTAGTGACCACCCTGTCCGCACCCATAATTAGGGCAAGCCCCTCTGTAACTGCATGAGGTCATGTTTTTCTTTCAAGCAGCAGTAAATTACCATGCTTGTTATCACTCTTCTGTACAGATTCCTTCAAAAATTTTATTATCTCCAGGGCATCTTCTGCTTATTTTGTATCACTTTCACTACAGCAGGAAAAAAGGCAAAAAAACCCCAAACAAAAAAAACCCACCACAAACCCCCAGCATTTAGGGTTTGAAAAACAAAGACACTGGAGGGTAGGTGGGGGGGGAAGAGTGAAAGGAGGAGATCATCCTAGAACTGCCAATTTTCTGTATCCTTTGAGGATTAGATCCAAGCTTATAATTTCAGTGAGCAATTATCTAGATAGAAATGCTCTAATTGCACTAGGATTGTATTCTCTCTGGAGTGTTATTTCTTTCAAGTATCCTGCTGTTTATTTATATTCAGCTAAATAAAAGGTATACTGAGCTACCCAGCGATTTACACTGCAGTAAGGATGTTACCATCGGTACACAGGAGATTGTCGGTATAGCACAGAAAACGCCTCTAGGCAATTCTAATTTACTAAAACTAAGACCAATCCAGTCTCTGTCTTATAAACTCAGAGTTTAATAAAGAAAACAAAGCAATTCTTCCTGGATGATTGTCAATGAACTGCTTTGTTGCCTCTTGAATCACTGCCAGCTCAGGGAGAAATAGGGAAAAAATTAGGCATGATAGACAACTATCCAAGGCAAACAGTTTGCCCAGTTTGGTAGCCCGTGTCTGGAAGCAGCAGACATGCTAGGGGAGAGATGGTCATGAAGGCAAGACACAGCCACACACATTGTTCCTTCAGTAGTGATAGTAATTTACACAGATCATTTCAACGTGCCTCCATGGCTGCTCTAATCAATAGATACACTGGGAAAGAGAACAGCATGAAAACTAACAGCCAAAACACAAAAGACCTAACACCTGCTTATTAAAGTTTTGTACCTAGTAAGAGGAGAAAGGTTATAAGGGTTGGCCTCTATCGTTATGCACCTTATGCATCATTGCACAAGAAAAGTTCTGTCTTAAAGGTTAATAAGCCCCTATGATGTGCACACATTTGAGGGGAAGGCAAAACCTCTTAACAGGAAATGGCAGTGACTAAAAACGGCTCCTATTCCTCCTTCTCCAGAATTATAGCAAAATGCCAGAAGGAAAAGTAGCAAGGGCAAACTCAAAGACTGCATTCTGCTTGAAAACCAAAATGGATCACATTAGTCTAGAAAGTCTTAGTGGTAACATCGCTATGTAGTGTTTGGTAGGAATGGTTGGACTCGATGATCCGGTGGGCCTCTTCCAACCTGGCGATTCTATGATTCTATACTTTTAAATGGTTAGGCAGCAGAGGAAGTTTCATATTGCACATATTAGTATAAAAATCTACTTAATATCTTAATTTGTGTTTGGACAGAATCATGGAGATTCAGAGGAAGGGGAAAGGGCCAAAACTAAAGGAGTTCAGAAAAGGACAAAAATGAGGAGAATGCATGAAAATTAAACAGTTTTAGGGGCACTAAGTATCAAGTTGTGGATAATTCCCTAGAAATGTCACTGCTTTTTCCAAATTCCAATCAAGAGTAATTGCCTTACATTAATAGGAAAGAAACAATGCCATGTTCCTCCTCTTCTTAATGCACCATCACATTAACAGAGAACTTGACAGGAGCAGTAAGTGAAGACAATCTTTGCTTTAATTTTACTTCTGTGTAGAATAAATCGTACGATTCAGTTTAACCATTTTCAAACAACATGGCAACTTCTAGAATCATAGCTCAGTTAACACAGAAATATGTTAACTACCTACTAAAACCATAACAGCCAACAAATTCCAGTCCCTGACAGGGACATTTCAGAAATACACCTACTTGAAACTAATCTTCTATGTCGCCATGAACATTACCAGCAGAGAAACAGTATCTACTCATCTGTCCTTTAATAAAGAGGAAGATGACTGGGAGGAAAAACATGATAATTTCTTGTCCAAAGCTGTCGCTCAAATTGATGGAACAACTGGCTTTCTCCATAGCTGAATTTGAAGAGACATATAGCTGTTACATTTATTGCTTTTCTCTACTTAGCCAACTTAAGTGAGAACCTTTAGAGCCTGGGACATCCAGCACCAGAACAGACAAGTCCTGCTTAAGCATACAGAGAAAAAAGGGCTGGCAGATCAGGCCAGATTCAGACCTACTCTTGCAGGAAAAACCCTATGTAACTGACTGGAAGTTTTTCAGGTGCAGTGTTTGTTTACCCATTAAGACCAGGATTCACTTCAATCATTTAAGAAATATTATTGCCTCAGAATATTACAAAAATTTACACACAAAATACTCTAAGGATGGTGCATTTTAATGACTAAGCATTTGGGACAAATAAGTCTCTGCTGCTTTCTCATTCAAGGTTTCTTCCTTAGCGTCATGAACTCAAGAATGCAAAATCCCCGTGCAGCAGAAGCCCACAATATGAATTAGATATTTTTTCTCCCAAAGAAAGTTTAAAGACAGGAAAAAGAGGAAGGGAACACCATGCAGATTGTAAGGGGTCCTGGGCAGCAGAGCACTCAAGAATCCTAGACCATTTTTCAGCTGAAAGGACAAGAATGCACAAGCAAAGAACTCAGTGTCTAGAACATCTCACACATATTTTGGGGTAGGTACTGCCTGTTCACCATTGTTTTAATTCTTGCTCCAGAGGAATTCCAAAACAGTATTCAAAATCAAAGCTTTCCTGGCATTTTAATGCTCTGGGAATCCCCAGTCCTTTGAAGAAAATCAGAGGTCCATGCATGTCTGTCTTTATGTAGTGCTGATGTGTTCTTATTTTCATACAGATATCATAATACTCAATGGTGGAAAGAAAGCTTTTTTGAAGCATGTGATTTTTTATCTTGTTCTGTCTTCCACAAAATGAATTTTTTACCACCTAGTTTGCAAAATGCAATAACACAATTGTTCTTGCAAATTACAGCAATCACTCAGATTTTCAGAACCCAAGACTACTCAGGAAAAACAGACTTTGAATTGAAAACCTAGAGGATACACAATAAAGCTGTATCTTAAATCCTAAACATAGTTGCTAGCAAACCATAAAACCCCAGCAATATTTTTCATCATTCAATCTCCACATACAGAAAGACAAAGGACGATTTGTATTTGATTATACAGGGCTCAGTATTTATTATTTATTCTCTATTAAATACAATTATATTGTGATCACTGCCAGTAAGCATTTCTGTGGTAGATTCATTCAGTTAGCCACACTGTTTCAGCAGAGCAAGGATTTTAGGACTGTGTTATTTATCAACTGAATCTGTGAATTTAATATTCTCTAGGATAATTTTACAGTCGGTTACTAACCTCTCTGTTAATATCCTGTTGAAAAGATTGAAACAATTATAACCTATCATAGGCGTAATAATGCCAAGTCACCTAATTTCAACAAAAGCTTTGAGATGAAGAGTCAGAAATGTCTCCGCACTTCATTAAGATAAATATACTTTTTTCTGAATTAACCTCTCTAGCTTCACTTTCTAAAGGTAAACAGACATCGGTTGATATTTCAGCAACTCTTTCTCTGGTTGTCTTCAGACATTCAGTTTGATGCTGTTGCAACAGTTAGGTCACTTTTCACCAAAGAGGAATAAAAAGGGCTTAAATTCTACTTCATCTCTGCTTCAATATCTTCATCTCAGTGGAACAGAGTTACATACTGTTTCCTCTGTTCTTACTCTTTGCAGTATCATTGTATTTCTATTTATTATTAGCATAGTATTCTCTCACCACACATTCTTTTCTAGCTGATTCAATGCTACTGACTCCCTTAAATATAGTCTTTGAACTGTGATCCCAATTTCCTGTGAATAAGACTCTCTCTTAGCTGTAGCTTGCTCCTAAGATAGGCTTCCCTTTCTCATACATATTCAAATATCAAATATATTTCTTCTGCATCTGATTAATTTTTGGATACTAATAAAAAAATCAAGACTTGTAAAGCACAAACCAAGGCAGTGTTCCAGTCATATTCCTCAAATATACCAGAAGCAGTGGATCAACTGCCTTCCTTGAGGAAATTCACCTAGAATTTGATAATGCTGGTTAATACAACTCAACAGATCAGCACTTGCCACTTTTCACAAAGAACAAAAGCAAACTATTCTGTTTGTTAGTGTTGAAGAAACAGACAAGCTTGAACAGTTATAGCACCAGAAGAAATTATTCATGGTCTGTGTTTGTAAATATTCCCTCTGCTTATGGAAAAATATTTTCAATCCCATTCAGTGCACTGGCTACCCTAATGAATCAAGGGTACAGGGATGCAAACTGTCTTCACATTTTCATTATCAGCCATGAATTTTTATCCACAGCAGGCACGTGTGCAGAAGTAAGCAGTGTATTCCCATTTTATTATTATATATTATGCTCTAGAGCAAGAGTAGTTTTTCATCTAATGCAGTGGAAAATATCTGAAGCCTTCACTGTCCCCATGAAGTGTTCTTTTCCAACATAAATGAAGGGAATTATCATGATGTCCCTGAATTCCATGTCAGTATTACTTGTCTCCTGTCTTAAACCACTCTCTAAGTGAAGATGCTTAAGTGCAAATGCAGATTTAGCTATTCTAAGATGACACTTAAGGCTCTAAAAACATAAAGCATCCTAATACCTGCCACTTGAGAGAAGAGACCAGCACCCACCTCACTACAACCTCCTTTCAAGCAGTTGTAGACAGTGATAACGTCTCCTTTTCTCTAGGCTAAACAACCCCAGTATCCTCAGCCACTCACAGAATCACAGAATCAC
>WAAB01011798.1:100703-160499 GCA_013389865.1 Piaya cayana | reverse complement strand
CTCCCTCCTCTCCACAACCTCCCTTCAGGTATTTGTAGAGAGCAATGAGGTCTCCCCTCAGCCTCCTCTTCTCCAGGCATAGTCTGGCAAGTCTCCTCATAAGACTTCTTCTCCAGCCCCGATGTTCTCCAGCAACTCAATGTCTTGTAGTGACAGGCCCCCAACTGAACACAGTACTGCACTGGAAAGGACTCTGTTCAAGGGAAAGGTGTGGAGGAAGGGATATCAGGAAGGAGGTGGATGTTTGTCATTAAAAAAATAATTTGGGAGAATGCAATAAGTAGTGAATGCGTTATCTGGCAGTAAACACTCCAAATATTTAAAAAAACCCACTACAGCAGTATCTTCTATCCCTTGATTGTTATTAAGTAGAAGGCAAACAAATGTGGTTTTGCAGTAACAGAGTTTGGAGTGCCAGGCACGGTCATATCTAACACACATTATTTATCACTGTATAAAGTGTAAGAATATTAGTCATTGAATGAAGAGCTGAAGGATATCTGTTACAAGACATGAAATTATTATAACTTGTTAAAGGTAAAGAATGCTAAAAATGGGAGCTTCTTCACTTGGGAGCTGTTGTAAGTGCAGAACAGTCTCCACCTCATGTCTACAAAAACACACGTTCTGGTTTCTTCTACAACAGCCGTCACAAGCATCACTGATGACCTTCTTAAATTCAAGACTTAACGTTGTCTTCTCATCTCTTACAAACCCCCATCAATATCTTTGGCATCATAAATTATCTCTCACTACAACTTCAGTTTGGTACATAGTTGTACACTCAGTGGGCTCCCTGCTGTTCTTCTCAGGGCTGCATTCAGTAGCCCTCTCCTCCTTCTCTTCCCTCCATATACTATGGACATTTTCCGAGATGCTCTTCTCACTCTACCACTATTTCACATTTCCTACTTTTACACTTTAGTTGATCTCATTCACTCATGTGGTCTCTCTTCAAGCAGGGACTGACAACCCTATTGCTGATCTCCACCCTGCCATCTTTCTCTCCTCTCACAGATATGACAATACTAAATATAACAACAGAATTAGTTATCCCACCTAACCTCATTCCAACCATTGCCCTTCTCTCCAAAAGGAATCTTTTGCCCAACCACAGGTGAAGGTTTTGAGACAGAGCAGGCACAAGATGTGTGTGTGTGTATATATAATTTATTGTGATATTAAGAAATGCATATTAAAGAAGGGGGAGAAAAGCTCTCTGCAAAGTACAAATTCTCGTTGCATCTATATTCAAATAAGGAGAAGAAACAGGACACAGTGAAACAATAGCTCTTTTGTTATTCAGAAGATACATGAAATTTCATGAATTAAGGAGCTATTTATATACAGAATCTTATTATATAAAGCATTCTCTACCTCTGCCACTGAATTTTGTGAAGGAGCATGGGTTACGGGGTTTGTTGCTTGTATGGTTGGGTTTTTTAATTTAAATTGAGGCTTTATATTATTTTTGCCTCTGTTAAAGTAGCTCCCCGTTTTCCTAAAGATCAGCTGTTTCCAGCCATCAGACTTTGCCACCTCTGTTATAGCAAATTGGCCATGCCTACCTAGCTACTTGCTCAATCTATTTATTCCATTCCCAACACAGCACAGCACAGTATTATCTGGCATCACGTATCATTCATATTGTGCAACAATTCCGCTCAAGCACAATCATGGCTTTTAAAACTCAAACTTAGCCACACAATGACAAGGTCTCCACATTACTAGAACTACATTCCCTCCTCCTCCGCCCCCACCCCAGCTCCTCATCAGTCTCCAGCATGACTCAACCCATTTGAAAAGCAGTAGGTTTACAAGTCACTTCATTTCTTTTAAGTGAGATACATCATATGGAGGAAATAAATAAAATCATCTACAAAAGCTATTTTCAGTGTCTGGCCCCAGTGGATAATACAGTCTATCTGGTTTCATAAGCTGCTTCTAACTGGGAGTTTTTCTACATTAGTTTTGCCTTAACCATAGTTATATTACCGTTCTGAAGCCCACACTATGATGGTGGCAGAACCACGCCCGGTAGCACATCAACATTTTCTTCTAACTCTTTAACGTGACAAATGTATTTTGGAATTATTCCTGTTGTTACAATCACTGCCTTATCTCCAAGACTGCAGGCAGGGCAAAAACTGCCTTTGCACAAATGCATTTTTTTCTAAGATCTTGTGCTGAGGGCCATCTTCTACTTGCCAAAACCCCAGACTTCAGACTCTGAGGTTTTCAACACATTTTTAACAATTCCACTTCAAATAGTAGGCAACTTATTGGCTAGTCATGAGGTGTTTATGTATATGTTCTTCTCTGTCTCCCTCTCACTGGTACATTTTTGGTGTAGTGAGCTGCATTAACGCTTATACAAAACAAAAAAAGGGGGGAAAAAAGAAAATTACCGTCATCTATCATTGTGAGGAAAATGAAGTTGAAGTATCTATCTTATTTTCAGTAGTCATGAGGGATTGAAACCAGAAGTAAACGTTTATCTGGATATTGCAGAAACTGATATATTATTATGATTGCAGTTGGTTTTTGTTTTTCCCAGGAGTTCCATGATGTTAAAATTTTGAGTATGAATTATACCAAGTTTTGAGTATCCCCTGCTAGCTGCTACTTGCCTTTACTTCTAGTCAAATTACTTGCACTAGTAACTGTCAGCAGTGTGCAGAATTGAGAGTCCTCTCAGAAAAGCATCCCCAAACCTATAAAAATAACTGCAGAAGAATTAAATGAGGCAGGTGTGAGAAAAAGAGCAATGAGGGCTAAGAGAGGTGAGATGGTTCGCTGAAATGAAAGGGGCCAGGTAGTAGCTGAAATTTCAGTATTATAAATAGGACATTATGTAGCTGAAGTAAAAATAGGAGTTTTATTTTTACTTAATGTTCCTCACTGCTGGTTGCTGACCTAGAGAAGAGACTGAGAAAGGAGAATTAAACAATTCCCCATAACCACACAAAACAAAACCACTAGCCTGGCTTCAGTATCTATTTGTAAACTAAGAAGAATACCTTTTTTTAAAACAATTTCAAAAGATGCCTCACTGAAAGAACTTCCTAATGTTGCTGTGAAAAGAATGCAACAGAATGCAACAATTTCTGAAAAAATCCAACTCCAATTACAAATTCCCCTCTACATACTTTCTTATAGCAGAAAATCACTGGTGTATCAAATCTGATTCCTTCACGCATTATATATGCATGCAACTATTGTCCTATGCTGTAAGCAGTCTCTGCTCAATAGCAGTAATAGATTATCATTCCACTACTCGGTTTCAAATCAATACTGAGGGGCCTAGCATAGGTTTGGAGGAAAATGCTGTCAACCTGCCACCTGCCAACTGTCTCAGGGCCGCATTTTGTGTTTTTCCCTTTCCTACAGACCAATTTTACACTTAAACTGAGAATCCTAATTTAGCTATGGTAAAACGGCAGCTTCTGGGGCCAGCTGCTAAGGTGGTGTTCATACTTCTTTCCATTTGAAAAAAAAAAAGAAATCAACACAAGCCTAAACCACCAAATTTGGATTTAGTTTCAAGACCACACATCTAATTCTCAAGACAAAAGAGACTTGAAAGCATGGTTTTGGTTCTGCTTAAATAGATAAGAGGAAGCTGTAAAATAAAAACAGCTGAATTTGAATTTAAGTTCACAGATGTTTAAGTCCATGTCTTTTTTAAGGGGGCTCATCACTAGCTAAAATCTAAATGTCTCAATAGACTTGAAGCTTCCCCATACTATTTTTTGGCTACATCTGCTAACTGGATCTTTGTAATGTACCACAGACCTCAAGGGGCTATGTTAAAGCACTCATTCATCACCACTTTCACAGGAAGCTGAAATGAAGATGAGAAAATGGTGATTTAACTTTGGAGAGTTAGCCATAATTACTTAGAAGAGTTGACGGCACCAACAAAACTAACTTGCACTACCTGTTATCGCTGGTCAAGTTGAAATAACAGTATCTATTATAAGATATTATTATCATTGTTTAAGGAAAAACATTTAGCATCTGTGTAGTCTGTATGCAAATCTAATAGCCAGTCCTGCCTTCTCTAGGGCTGAAAAATGGCAGACTCCTTATTTGCTGTATTTGTACACAATTTGCATCCTTCATTAGTAATAGCAGTGCAATTTGTTTGGGAATGACAAGACTTAGAACATAATTCTGCACTTAGCTTAAATAATTCTAAAATGCAGGTTGCAGAGGCAGATGATAATTCAAAACTTCTTGCTGCTGCTAAGCTATTTTAGCTTCTCTCACTGTCAAAGCGAAGTA
Source organism: Piaya cayana (assembly GCA_013389865.1). Classification (NCBI taxonomy): domain Eukaryota; kingdom Metazoa; phylum Chordata; class Aves; order Cuculiformes; family Coccyzidae; genus Piaya; species Piaya cayana. The sequence continues at coordinate 156,212 of WAAB01011798.1, read as the reverse complement.
AAACACGCCAGAAATAAAATGCCTATTTGCAATGTCTCAAAAGACAATAGAAAGATTAATGTATTTTGTTTTCTGTCTTGATTTTAGGTAACATTTTTTCACTTTTCATATTTCATTACAGCAGGCAGCTTCAGAGGAAAACAAGAACGATGAATCTTCCATATCTGAAAAGCTGGCTAAATTTGCCATTTCTTTTCTTTCACTGTTATACTAATTTTTATACATTTATACATACATGCCACTTCAAATGTAGCTTGGATGCTACTAATAAGTTCAACAAACCTACATAGCTGCCTTTACTTTTTTCTCTTCCCTAATAACTCACTCAGATACAACAAGCAAGAATTGCTGTGCAACCTCTGGAACCCTCTTGGCTGCAAGTGGAGGGCAGCGTAATCAAGGAAAGGACACACTAGAGTCCTAGTTTCAGGTAACCCATGCCTGCCAGGCATGACCTATGTCTCTAAGCACCATCTTGGATGTTAAGGACATGAGGAAACTTCAATCTAACAGCACCACAAGACACTAAAACCAGCCAGTTGATCACAAACAATGCAGGCCCTATCAGATCACAAATAAAATCCCCCATGAACAGCATCCCAAGTTCTTCCCCAGGTGTTCAACCTACTGAAGCGGAGACATTCTTACAGGGACAAGTATCCCTGCCTGCTGCTCTGCTCAAAGGGAGAATTCTCACTTCACTTGCAGGCTTGGCCTTTCTGATTCCCCAGTATAATGTACAGAACACAACGTCTGTATGAAGCATCTTCCAACACATGGTAAGACCCAGTAAGCAATCAGAGATAATACCGTAACATCTCCAGTGAGTACTGGACACTTTCTATTTTATGCACCACTGCCTGCAGTAACATGCAACTTTCCAACTAGGAGATTTAGTTCAACTACATCATCTGCCCCCTTACCTTGAACACAGACCCAAGTATAGAAAAAGAAGCCCTTGACCACCACAGAAATAAATCACGGGGGAACGTTTTGTTCTTGTTATACCTAGAAGATTATTTAAGAGCTCCCATTTTGAATACCAAGAGCTTCAGAGGAAAGTTTCAGGTTTCCTTGTTGCTGCCCCCATTAGCCCTCATGCTGTCTATTCTTGGCTATCCTGCAAGCAGAACAAACAGCAGCACAGCTGCATCACAGTATGGGCAAACTGGCTTTCTGAAGAAAGTTCGAGTATTTAAATATTTTCCTCACACAAAAGTATCGTAACTCTATTTTCCAAGCTAAAATAAACAAACTCTCTCATCACAAAGAAGTATCTCAAACCCCGATCTCCGTAGCTGCCATGTGCCAGCTGAATGACAGCGACCAGGTTTTGAATTGTTTGCTGTCATGTACCCCATATTTGTATATCCACCTAAATGAAGCCACTGCAGACCAATTATGAAAGATCTCTTATTCCATTTGGAATTACTCATTTGGGGATTTGATTTTTTATTTATTTTCCTCTGAGGTTTTTTAGCGGTACTAGTGGGATGAAGTTTAAATTAAATTGGGACCATCGGCATCCCAAAGACAACTATTCAGTAGCACACATTTAATATTGATTTAATATGACTATGTGGGCTGCTTGTAACCGCAGCAGTCAAACTAACACCATTTATACACAAAGTAGTTTATGTATTCATTACCAATAATGTTAGGATACAAAGCAAACCAAAGTACAGCAAAACAATTCACAAAAATATTTAGCCGAGAAAGCTACAGAAAAGCCTAGGAATTAGAAGCTGGAATTTTCAGTTCACAGAGCGAGCTCAGGTGGATTGTTTCATGAATTGCACACAAAAGTCAAAGGTGCATTTAGATAAATAATTATAATATTACAGAACATACAAAGCAAGTGACACACCAACCACTGTGCTACTCAAAATTAATCACTAATAAAATGAAACATCAACAATGCCAGTTATTTTTGAGGATGATGTTCTACTCCTGGCTACTTCCAGAGCAAACCACATCAGCCAGTTCAGTATTCTGCTGAATCCTGAGAGAGAAATGCCTCCATTAGTGCACAGAGTTGCTGTTTCTCAAACACCTATTATAGCAGCAATTTCAAATCTGGCAGTGGGATGGGGAGCGAGATCGCCAAATCATAGAATCACTAGGTTGGAAAAGACCTTTGAGATCATAAAGCCCAACCATACCTGTCCAGTAATATATCATATCCCTGAGCACTTCATCTACCTGTCTTTTTAATACCTCCAGGGATGGTGACCCAACCACTTCCCTGAGCATCCTCTGCCAGTGCCTGAGCACCTTTTTGGTGAAGAAAGTTTCCCTAATGTCCAATCTGAACCTCCCCTGGTGCAACTTGAAGCCATTCCCTCTTGTCCTATGACTTGGAAGAAGAGATGTATTCTGTTTTTAAAAAACAGTATGGAGAGGGATATTGACATCAGCATCACTCCCTCCTGGTTGGTGATCACAACTCATTATGTCACCTGAGGCTCTGCTCAAAGCTGAGCACAGCAAAGTCCAGCCACAACTGCTGATTTCAACAGTGCTGTTCAGAGTGCAACACCGACTTAATTTACCAAAAAAAAAAAAAAAAAGCAGGTGATAAATAAAGTAGAATTGTGCAAGATAACTTGGCATCCACAGGCGATTAGAAGCATCTCTAGGCAGTTTCAGGGCGTGGTGATCATAGAATCACCGAATGGTTTGGGTTGGAAGGGCCCTCACAGCCCATCCAGCTCCACCCCCTGCCCTGGGCTGGGACACCTCCCACTGGATCAGGTTGCTCAAAGCCCCATCCAACCTTCCCTTGAACACCTCCAGGGATGGGGCAGCCACAGCTTCCCTGGGCAATCTGGGCCAGGGCCTCACCACCCTAATTGTGAAGAATTTATTCCTAATGCCTGATCTAAATCTTCCCCCCTCCATTTTAGAGCCATTTCCCCCTTGCCCCATCACTGCATAGCCTTGGAAATAAAACCCTCACCACCTTTCCTGTAGCCCCTTCAGGTACTGGAAGCTGCTCTAAGGTCTCCCCAGAGCCCCCTCCAGGCTGAACAACCGCCAACTCTCTCAGCCTGTCCTCCCAGCAGAGCTGCTCCGGCCCTCACATCACCTCCTCCTCCTCCTCCCAGCCGGGCTGCAGGACCAGCCCCGTCCAAGATGGCGCCGGGCGGCAGGGAGCCCCCCCTCGGCGGGCGGCGCGAGCGGCGCGGGACACCCCAGCGCTCCCAGATGGGCGCCCCGCGTGCCGCCAGGGAAGGGTTTGCGACCTCAAAGGCCTGGGGTCGCCTCTTGGGCTCGCAAGGCAAAACATCTCTTGGGAAACAGTTCCCAGCTTCATAGAATGGTTTAGGTTGGAAGGGACCTCAAAGCCCACCCAGGTCCAACCCCCTCTGCCCTGGGCAGGGACACCTCCCACCGAACCAGGCTGCTCAAGGTCCATCCAACCTGCCCTTGAACACCTCCAGGGATGGGGCAGCCACAGCTTCCCTGGGCAACCTGGGCCAGGGCCTCACCAGCCTCACAGTGAAGAAATTCCTCATGTCCAGTCTGAATCTGCCCCTCTCCAGTTTATACCCATTGCCCCTCGCCCTATCACTCCAAACCTTTCTGAGCAGCCCCTCCCCAGCTTTCTTGTGTCCCCTTCGGCTACTTGAAGGTCGCTATGAAGTCTCCTCAGAGCCTTCTCCTCCCACGGCTGAACAACCCCAACTCTCTCAGTCTGTCCTCATACAGGTGCTCCAGCCCTCGGATCATCCTTGTAGCCTCCTCTGGACCCTTTCCAACAGCTCCATCTCCCGCTTAGCTGAGGACTCCAGAGCTGGACACAATACTCCAAATAAGGTCTCACAGAGCACAATGATGCAAGCATGGGGAATAACCATCTCAGCTAAGTGCTGGAGAGACACAGCTTCATATTTCACCTTTACTTACAGCCAGTCTAGTATTAGTTACTGGCAATGCCCAAGAACTGCAAATTCATGAAAAGTGAAGCGGTCCTTAATAGTTTGCCTTTGGAGCACCAATACCATGCTAACAGAACATGTATTTAGTAACCCATGCCTTCAGCACCTCAATACTGGGGAGGAGATGGTCATATCTGAGTCCAGTTGTAAACTTGGTTACATATGTCTGTCTTAAGGCATCTGATGTTTTTCCTAAGTCAAACCAAATGCCTGGGTTCTGGATGGTAAGGTCTGTACTGGGGATGAGTCTTGTCAAGTCATCAGTAAAAATGAATGCTCCAAAACACGTTTCTTTTTGAAATGCATCTTATTTTATCAAGGGTTCTACATTTAAAAAAAAAAATTATAGTCTTGCTAGTTAACATGTTGGCTCAATATCAAAGTTCCCAGACTTTAAAACCTCACCAAATAGTTCAAAAGAATAATTAAAAGAATTCACAAAAAAACACTTTCAGACTAAATATATGTCATTCCCATTGTGATATTTTTGGTACACAGCAATTTAAATATTTACGGAGAACCTGATGTGAATTAGTATTCACTTACAAGTTCTTATTAGACGTTCCTCTGCCATAAAGCACATTGTTGATGAGCAGCATGGTTACCACTGAGCCTCAGTTACACCACATGCCTATTTATCTTAAGTGATACAAACACCTCTACGAAAGAGGACAGACAAGCAGAATTAGAATTAGCAAATTACAAGTGAAAGTCTAGAGAATTTAGTGGAAACACTAAAATTTGCTATGTTCATTCACTCCTTCTTAGTGAATGTTAGTAAAATTGAATGTGTAACTTAAGTCTACAGCCCTAAAATCCACTACGTTGTCTGGGAAGAGAATCATCTTTGCTTAAACAGAAGTGTTAATAATTTTCAATTAAACTGTCAGATTCCAATATCATAGTCTTCCTGTTGTTTGTGTCATTTTAGGCATTCCACAAAAATGCATTTCATCTATATCAGAAGTATTTTATAGTAGATACCATGCATTCTTCTAAAGCACAGGACACATTAAGGAATGCCTGACTGCTGAAGAGTTATTCATGTGGTGCAGAGCTGTAGTAAAGCGTATCAACACATGGGAAATATTCATTACAATGATTCAAAATTACAGTAGGCACAACTTTTCAGCTGCATATTTCAGTAATAGTTATTCATATTAATCATGCTTGTGGAATGTGTATGAAGACTGCATTTCTGTCTTGGTTTTGGCTGGAATAGTTAATATTCTTCCTAACAGAAGAACAAAGCCAAGATGACAACAAATCATTTCCCAGCAAGAGAAAGTACACTACCAATAGTGTAACCAGCTGTTTCTAGTAGAGTTAAAGGGATTTAGCTGGGGATTTCTCACTCCTTGCTCTGTACTCCTCCTGTCTGTCTATTCTACAGACTTTGATGCACTTTAATATGGAAAAACCTCACTGCTATGATCAGGTCTATGTTAGAGCTGCCATTTGCCATTTCTGCTTCTATTTCCCCACTCTTCACTTTCCCATCTGAAGTGCCCAGAAGCTTCTCACAAATGAGCTTCTGATACAACAGAAAATTCCATAACATTTTTCTCTGCTCTCAAATTTGTTCTTTCAGAAGGAATAATGAGGAAGATGCTTCTTTACACAAATGTTAAATAAAAGGTATTCAATGTCATTATAGCTAAGGTTTATTTCACCCAACATGTCCCCTACTCACCACTCAGCTCACTTTAGGAAACAAAAAAACCTGCATTCACTATTTGTCCCTTGCCCTCTTTCTCTGTCAGACAAAACTAAGTAGGATTACACTAGTGTTTCACAGCTTCAAGATCCAATTAGCAACACATCCCCTTTCAAAAAACAAAAGGAACAAACCCACAGGAATCAATGGGCAATCTCATATCACATTACCGAGCAATTAGCAAAGAGAAACAGAAGGATGACTGATCATACTTTTGCTAGGTAAACAAAGTTTATCTGTAAATAGATTTATTGCTAAATGTAGTTCAAAGTATCAACAGAAATTGTGCATGCCATTTGGTCTTTCATTCATTAAGTACATTGATCTTTGAAAGCACGATTCTGACTAGTGAGCTTTGTTGCATTGCTCTTGGATATTTATTTTATTACTATTCCAGCGAAAAACCTGTACTCACTGAGGCTGATGAAAGAAAAGCTTCAGCTCTTCTGCACTCACATATCAGCTTCTCAACCAAATCTGCAAGACAATTCTCAGTGTATTTACTTAAAGATTACAAGTATCACCAAATCAATCCTATTTAAGAGCTTGCCTGAAGTAGATTTTGTCAACACAGATGGAAGAAGGATCAAGGATGTGGAGTTCCCAGTTAGGGAACTTCACTATAAAGTACTCTTCAAAAAGTATTCTGAAGAGTAACAATAAAAAGACTGCACCACTTCTACCCACTCAAGTATTTAATTCAAATAATGCATAATTTACTTGTTCTAAGAAAGCAGAGTGTATCAAAAGATGCAGAAGCAACTGCTTCAGTTTTTCTTAGAAATTTCACTGAAAACATTTGTGGTTAAGTTTTAACAGTTGAACTGGGTCCATCCAGGCATTGAAAAATAAGTATAATTATTCTACAATTAATCTTTCAAAATACAGGACAAAACACAGCTTTCTTCCTAAAACACGGCATGTGCTGAGTCCTAGTTCTAAGATTGAGTGTTGATGCTGATTCTTACAACAAACTAAAATTTGCTGTAAAACAGACACATCATCTTCAAAAGGTTTCAAACCAGTTCATATATTTGGCTCAATAAATTATTTTTTTTATTTAGTCTATTGTTGCTAGACAGAAAGAAAAGTCATTTAGAAATAAGGTAAACCCGGCAGACACCGAGAGAAGCAGCTCCATCACTGCACAAACCAACATATGTTTTAATGTCAAATCTTCTGATTTCAGAGACTCAATGAGGACTTTGGAGTTTCACAGCAAATAAACAACTCTTGCCAGCTAATAAGGCAGGTTGGTTAACACAATGTAAGTCACACTTTCTTTCACTTAAATGTGAGTTTTTCTTCCAACAGCAATAGTCATAATTTGACTTCACCATTGTACCAGCATATATGGAAGGACTACTTCACTTGTATTTTTGGCAGCACTCCTCTTCAAAAATCACTCAGCACACATTGATTGTACTCAACAAAAATCAAGGCAATGCTCTGTAAATTCCTGGAAAGTTTCCATTCTGAATTTCTAAAGCTGCCTGCTTTGGGTATGATGAACAAATTGTCTTGCAACAGTCTACACTGTACATATGGTTGGCAGGAAGGATTTTTAATCTTCTTAGTGGAAGATGGAGTTTCATCATTTTAGCTCCAATAAAAAGACTAGGACTCCTATTATCACTTGATAGGCAATTTCCAATTTCAAGCCACATCTGTTTAAAGTTTCTTTTTGCTAATTCATTTAAGCAATGTTATCACAACATTACAAAGGGTAATGGAAAAGCCATTCAGTGTTTTGCAAGAAGGAAAAAAAATACAAGAGATGAAAGAAAATCTGCTACACATAGAGATATAAATGCAACTCAACACAAGGTTGGGAATACAGCGGCCTGGAATACACAATACTCCACACATACAGATTCCTCATTACTTAACAATCATAACAAAACTATGCCAAAACAAAGACTTGCCATAGTAAGTTTTCTTTTAGAGGTCAAAAGTTAAGTTGTGAGTGACAATTTATTATATTTATTTTCTTCCACACTGTTGGCCTTGCTGGGAAAGATTATGTATTAGTTGCGTTTATTTTTTCACCATTTCACAAACCACAGGCTGAACATGGTGATGCGAAATAATTCTGTCAGCTTTTAACCGAGTGTCCCTATTGAGATGCAGCTGTCCACCTACAATACAGCTCACTTCTCTGAGTTTTTGTGAGCATTAATTAGCTTCCGTCGAATCTCCTGGTTCCTGGCCCTGTTTTCTTCATACTGGAAGACAGATAAGGAAATTAATAGATGAGCTGTTACTATTTAACAGATAAGTAAAATTTAAAAGTGTAGAGAGCATTTATTACTTGGGAACAGAAACAATTCTTTGACAGATGCATTAGAAATGCAGTTCCTGTTAATATCTCTATATTGGCTCATTTTTACTTTGAAATTAACATTTATTTGATTAAAATACATGTTTCCAAGTCTGAGGTTATTAAGCTAAAGAGTATTAGAACATTCTAATAAAGAAGATTCAGTTAATCTTATGGAGGAACTTAATTATACAGCCATCTTATGTACAAGAGCTGCACTTCACACATGATTGAGGAAAAAGGTAGCATCAGTGCTATTCTGGAGCGCAGGTCAGGCTCTTTTCCTTTTAAAGGATACTGATGAATATAAGTGTGTCTGCCTTCTGAAACATGAATTTTTCATCATAGACTTGGTCTATTTTTGATCCTGGTCATTAATTATATGCACAGATAAAGTAGTACATCAAGATGAAAAGAATAAAGGCAGGTTTGTGTTGAATGAGGGTAAGGTGTTTTGAGGTTTTTAATGGTTTAGAAAAGAAACACAACAGAGATAAGGCCCCAGTGTAAAAGGGAATCAAGAAAGCCTGCACAGTTTAGATACATCCGTAAGTCTACCATGCTTTCAAATATACCTCTGCAATAGCAAAAGGCTGAAGACAGAAGAACTCAGCATTTTTTCATTGCAGCTGAAAAGGAATTTTTTTCATGGCTCAAAGAAATGAAAAATTAAAAATCAATCCCTGATTTGGTATATATTTCATGGAAAGTAAATTATTCTTGGCCTTAAGTTAAAGCATATATTTGTTCAATGTTTTAATAATTGGTACCAAGAATAAAACTCAAGTAACCTACAAATACTCAGTTCTCTACAGACTAATAACTACTAAGATGATTGATTTTGGAAAGGATTTGCAGTTTTTCACTCCTTATGCTGATTGGTTTATAACTGTAATAATGGCCTGCAATTTTACTTAATATTTACAGAATGCTTAACTTTTTCCCATGCCAGCATTTAATTTTTCAATAACCCATTCATGTTTTTACATAGGAGAACAATGGTTCTTGAAAGGTTACATCTGTACCTATTCTATACTTGTGAACAAGCTTTCAGGGTCTTCCTGAAAATGGCTTATCACTGTTGCCAAATTTTAAGAAGGCAGATAGATAGAGCCATCAAGAACTCCCAAGGTTTCAACAGGACAAAGTAAAAGATTGCATGGAAAGAAACTTTACTTGTGATGTATGCTACAATTTTTACAGGAGGTTGAAAAAATTTAGTATTTGACACAGGCAGATGAATTCTTTTCTCCCTGTAGACTGACAGAGAGAAGAGAGGGCCCCCAGACTGTTCTGGCTGTCATGCACTTGAAGCTTCCTTTTTGAAGTACGATTTCAAGTTAAAAGGTGTGTGAAAAGTTCATTTATGTGTTCTGCCATATAGGCATGAAATCACAAATATAAAGACCAGCTGATTCTCTTCTGAAAATGTGCCCATTAGGTACTTAATCTACTCCAGCTCCTAGTCTTCCATTCCTGCATATCTGTAGATGTGGTACAGCAATGAGTAGGTCCTAAGCAGCAATATTTTAATTTAGGGCCTAACTAAGCAGCTCATCAAGTAGTTTCATTCAGCATAACTGACTGCAGAAATAAGTGCTGCTCATGCAAAAGTGACCCTTACTGCCTTATATTCCATTCTGTGCGTATACCACCACTAGAAAAAAAAGACAAGAGAAAATCAGAAGCAACCTGCGAAGTGTCAGTGCCTATTTGTTTAGTTAAAATGTGTGTTTGCCTGTTTTTGTACATCCAAAAATAGACCTCGCCATTTGTTAAAGACACATTTTACCCAACGTATTTATCAAAAAAAGTTTAAATTTCATCTCAAATGCCTACTCCAGAAAGTGCTTACATTTCAAGGCCTATTTATCAATTTGTACTCTTAGTAAAAAGCAACTTTATTTCTTCTTTTTTTAAAGCATTTAACTTGCTGTAAATTCATCTCTTACCTCTTTCTTCAAGCACTTCCGCATCTCACGGTCAATATCATTGCAATGGCCAAAAAATTTCAAAACATTGTGCTGATAAGTTAGGGAGAGAAAAAAAAAAACAATTCAAAGGTTTCTTCCTCTGAAGCTCAAAATTTCTTAGAAGTCACTTGCATTTTGCAACATTTTCCTTTTCTCTTTTTGAGATAAAACTTTTTAACATTTTACTGAGTAGCTGCAAGTTAGAGTTACTCTTGAACCTCACTTGAGCCACCCCTGCCTTGCTAAAAGTTGAAGGTATTCCCCGTGTTGTTTATCTAGACTAAAATAGGACACCTAAGGTGAACTATGAAGACTAAATCTAGAACATATGTGGGGTTTTTTTGTTCTAGGAATCAGTCTTACAACTTTCACTCACATTAGTTTGAATAATGTACAGAAAAGAAATATTCTGCACTCCAGTTTGTGATACAGAAAGATGTAGGGAGATCTACCAGGTATCCTGGAGGTAGCATCTTCTGTGCTTTAGTTTTCATTACTTTTTAATGACCTAGAGGAGCAAAGGACTTGATGCTACATCATCCCAACCACATAAAGAATGTTGTATTGGTGCAAAAGCCCAAAACAATTATCAGAAATATCCCTGTTTTTTATACAGGGAATTAAGTTTCTCCAAATCTTGTGGTTAATAAATAACATGCATTTACCATCTTGATAACACAGCACCACTGTGGGCCCTATGCATACTTAAATGTTACTTGGTTTGTGAAAAACTGCAGGTGTTGTCCTCGCAAAGGCATTGTCCAGGTAACCTGATTATCTTCACCATAAAAATCTATCCTCTTAGCCCATATTTCCTGAATAGGTTCATATTATCAGCTGTCAAATAACTCTCAGAATGCATTCTTCTAAAAGGACTACTTTCTCAGAATGATGGTTGCTAACATGTCACAGAATCTCACAGCAGGATCGGGGAGCAGAGCATTCCAGCAATTCAGAAGACCTGAAGGCACACAGGTTTTTAGTAGATACTTTGAGCTTCACAATCAATATAGAGAATTCAGCCAATCCGGTGAAGAACTAATGGATTTTTTTTAAAAGGCCACGAAGATGTGAATGAAGTCCCTCCTGTATTTCAAAGGGAAATCTATGTGCATTTCTGTGTCTGCCAGATGGATTTATACAAGTAATACAGGAACTTTATTAAGAATTCAACAGTGGACAAGATTTCAGCCAGTAGAACATGACTGAAAGTTGGAGTGGGTTAATAAAGATTATGACAAACACTCAACTACAGCAGTGCTATAATTAGCTTGTTTATACCTCTCTGCTTTATAAAGAGCATCAGATGACACTGAAGCAGTTGCATGTGATAAATGGTCACTTTACTACAAGCTGATGTTGCTTTTACAGCTTTTTCATTGTAGCTAATACAGATTTATTTTTGTATTCTATTTGCACACCTCTATGTTAAATACCAAGTCAAGTGCTCAGATTTCAAGCTAACTCCACTCTTACTAGTGCATAGGGTGAGTTGAATCTGTTTATTTAGCCAGATTCCTAAACTGTCAACTTTTTTGCTCAGATTCTCAAAAAAAGCAGCTACCCTTATTACAGCGTCTGTACTGTTGCTGCTCCTAGCCCCTTCAGAAGTCAAACAGGCAATAGATTTCCCTGAATCACCTGCTCCCAAGGAATTCAAGTACACTTCTCAGCTCCAGTTCCCTCTTCAACTCAGGGTACTCTATCAAGCTGCATTACACAACAAACAGATGATGCTTATCTATTTAGTCAGTTTTACTAAAAAAATAAAAGTTGTCAACCATTACACAGAAAGCCCATGTTTTCCCTCTATGATCACCTAATATTGTCACTAATTCATCCAACACTTATTTTCCCAGCCCACCCACTCTCTTCTATGCTGAAAACTCCTTACCTCCTTGTGACACTTCTTGAGCAGACTAATAATTACGTTACATTCTTCGGTGTGCAGATGAGGAGACAGGTCTGGATGCATCTTTAGTTGGGAGTAAGTTTAGTAGTATGAGGACAAGAATCTGAGAAGCCTTCCTCCTGCCAACATTAAAATATGAAACTAAGAGGTTTAAGTTAATCTCTTAAGATACTATCACACAGTATTATTTTAATAAATAATACTTCAGATAAAAATGCAGATTAATATGTGTAATCTATATACAAACACCATTAAAGTACTTTAAAACAGCATGTCTGTTCTACACAGCCGAAATGTTAAAAGTTAACAAGAAGTTTACATTCTTAGCTGTTGCATAAGTGTGCATTGGGATTTTAATTTTCAGAGACTCCCTAGTGGCATTAATCTTTCTTGAACTGCAGATTACCTTTTCACTTTCCTACCTCAGTTTTCTTCTTTCTAACATTAAAAAAGCTAAGTTTATGTAATTTTCTCTTTACCTTATTCAAAGATGGATCATAACATGAAGCACAATATTTCATTACAGCACTCTGAGAACTGGAACCTTTTAAAGTTATCTACATTTTTTAAAAAAAATCCAAATTCAAAGCTTCGATGATGTTTCAAAAACCAGAACTTGATTACCGAATCAAAATAGTAATGAGGCTTTCTCATTATGCCCTGTTGGAACATCACTTCCTGCAACTTCACATTGTTGCCTCTTACCCTTTCACTGTTCTCCCCTGAAAAGCTCCTGAATCTGTCTTCTGCATGAATCCCCCACTCCTTCAGGCTGTGGAAGACAGTGTTTATGTTTCTCTCAAGTCTTCTCTTTTGAAGGCTACAGCAACCTGGCTCCCTCATCCTTGTTGCATATGCCAGCTGTTCCACCCTCCTGACCCTCGTAGTTTCCCCTTTGCTGGGCTTGGATTTTTATCACCTGTTAGACTGAGAACCAAATATGAACACAGAACTGTGCATGTGGCCTCAAGATCACAAAAAAGAGGGGAATAACAACTTCCCTTGACCACAACTAATCTTCTTCTAAGGCAGCCCAGTAAGCTGTCAGATTTTGTTGCTGCAAGGGTGCATTGCTAAGTCATGTTTTAACTTCATATCAACTAGGACTCCCATGTCCTTTCCTGCAGGGTTCTGTGGAGCAGGAGCAAACTTCATTCTAGAAATAAATGTTTAGGTTACGTCCTATTAAAAAAAAAATACTTCCAGAAGTAATTTTTTTGAAAAGTATAAAAGCGTCATATGATAATAGCTGAAATGAGATGACATTTTTGTTGTGGAAGATCACTTAACCAGGGAGGGAAGAAGAAATGTCCAACTCATACCATGACATTCTACTTAGATGACCCATACTGCCACTGAATTAGAGAGAGACCTTTTTTATTTGTTTACTTGGTATTTTGTCATTCCCCATACTCCCCAAAAGATCCCCTTTCTAGCTCCAATACACCAGGCAAATACCACTACAACTCGTACTAAGTACCCATCACTGTTTTACTGCCCAGTTAAGCAGATGAGCTAAAATCAGTGGTCAAATTCTGCAAGCATAAAATCCCAACATCCTGCTGCAGTGTTGGCAGCTACAATACCCACTGCTGTTCCTAGAATGGTCAAGTAACATATTCAACTTGAAGAGGGATGTACACTAACTCACCCAGTATTTGCCACCATGTGTTCAGCCTAACAAGTGTTACATTCCCACAAGCAAACAAAAATTTAAAAATCCAAACAGATTTAAAAGCCTCTTGAGACCTACAAGAATACATTCCACATAGCACTGCAAACATGTTGTGTTCAAAAGTCTCCCCCATACTATCTGGAAGTCTAATATTACAACACATATACTTTTAGCACAGAAGAAGTTAGAAGCCATACAAATTGTTAAACATTCTATTCAACAAATTAACAAATGAACCTTTAGAAATATGACAGCAGGAGCACAACTGTAACAGCAAAGTGATTAAGAACCCTGCTGTGTTATTGCCACCAGCTTTTGATTGCATGTCGCACAAAGTCAATATGTTTTAAATTTATCAGTGGATTTTTTTTGATAGCAGTGGAGTTAGCGTTCCCTTGAGAGGGTGACCTGCTCAATGACTGTGCATTACTTTAACATGTGTGAACCCAGCTGATTATTAAATCTCTTCATCATTCAGCCTCTGACCGCTCTTCCTAGAGCTGTCATCTGAGCTAACAGTCTCAGGAGGAGAAAGCAAGATCCGTGCCCTAGTGAAGTAGGCAGCATGCACACTGGCACAGCCAGAAAGGCGAAGGGAGCATTTCAAGGAAAGATCCATTCTTTCTACACTATGATTTGTAATCACTGCCATTGTTTACAACATTATTCTCAGATGAAGTGGATTAAGCTATCAATGCCACAAATAGACAGGTGACAGTGTACTTCATCAATTAAAAGCCTTCTAATGGCTCAAACACATTTTCTAGTGGCACCTCTTGCAGGACAGATGCTACAAATGAGAGGTCCTAACGGTCACACCAGCTCATACATCAGTACTCCTGAAATTCACTTTCAAATAACATTCAATATTGAGATCCTCTGAGTTCAATTACCAGATACAGTACTTAGCTCACATTTCCTATGACAGATTAAAGTAACAAAAGCTCTTACAGTGGTCATGGAAGGCTTAACTGGAGCCTATAAATGCTCTTGAAGTTCATGACTGAACACCGTTATCAGTGCTCAACATTAGTTATGTATAGGAGTGTCAGATTAGACAGTGATCTATAAATGATCAGAGAAAGCTAAATATTTTTGCCAGAGGGGCATGACTGACAGACGAAGGAGTTTCAAGAGTAACAAAAACATGTATGAAAAAAGGACAGGATGAGCTATTGGTTTCCCTCGTTTCTTTTTAATAATATTCTAATCTAAAATAAAGATGAATTCTGGTAAGATGGCAACCTGTTAAATCCACATGGATAGAATTTCATATAGGTGGTGGCTGATAAGGAATCTTAAGTATGAAAACATATCAGAAAAAAATCACAGAAGAAAATGGGGAATAAGCAATATAAATCGCTCTGAGAAAACCACTAACAAATGCTGGATAAAAAAATGTCAAGGTAAACATGCAATTGCAGTAGAAGAAATATTAGCAGTACGATAAAAAAACCAATATTAAGAAAATACAGGAATTGCTTTAGGAGGCAAATGGACTGCAAAATGCTAAGCAAACATTAATATCTGAAGCAACTATTTGGAGAGGAATATTTAGATGAACTCTTTACATAAAGGCAGCGACATAATTCACTGGGTTGCACAAAAATAGTCTGCCCTTTAATGTGTTCTATATGAGATTCTGAATTCTGTGCAGTTTTTCCTTCCTTGTTAAAAATTACACTACATATGTACCTAAACGATTGGTTGAAATGCCTTAAGAATCAGCTGCAAATTTCTATAAATTATAGCCTCTAAGGGCAGAGGACATGGATAAAGATGACTGATCTTTCAACTTCCTTAACCAGTTTCCGAATCTAAGCTATCCTTCAGGGAAAAAAAATAATTTAAAAATTGTCTGGTTCCTTGTATTGTAGCTTAAAGTGGGAAAAACAGAGGATGCTGCAGCTTTATGGTTTCCAACATAAGGCAGATTTTAAAAAAACCTCAAACAACAATTTAGAAACTCTCTGACAATGACACCAAATTCACAATTACTTTTTAAAAAAACCCCAAACCCGAACTTAAGATAATCTCTTGCATAAGCAATCCTGGAGGGTAAGCATGTAAAATTGCTGAAGATTTCCTAACAGGAATCAGTATTTAATTGATAATTGATATCAAGAAGTGATACTTATCCCTAATCTAAAAACCTATCTAGACAAATATTTATTATTAATGTGTAAAAGGGACCTACAATTATTATGGAATTCACACTAACACTGCAGATACTTAGCAAGTATGCAGAAACAAAAAGGCTGTCCTGAAAGAGCAGGCAAGAGCGCCGTACCCATTTCATTCACACTGCTGTCAGACACCAAAATCCGGGATGCAGTGTTTGTTTCTCTCTACGCAGTAGTTTCTCCTCCTGACCTCCTTGTAGGAAATAGCATAAAAAGAACCTAGTTGTGTGGAGAAAGGACTTCATACATTCCCACTTCTTTCTTAAATAAAGCATGAGATCAGCATGTTGGGCACCCAAAGATATTCCTTATTTTTCTAGAATACTCCATATATATGAACTAAACAGTTTCTTGATGGAGAAGAAAAATAAAATGAGGTTGCTATAGTCTTGCTGATGAACTTCAGGCTTAATATTTCCATATCTGGAGAACAATCAAAGAAAGGTTTAAATCTAGATAATTGTTTTCCTAAGATGCTTTTTTCATACTTCATTAAAGCATGTTAGAAGGCTATTTATTAAGCCAAGTTTTGCTAGTTTTTCCATTTTTAAAAGTTACACAGAAAGTCTTTTTTTCCCCCAAGTTTCTAAAGTCAATAGTAAAAAACCCAAATAAATATATGAATTTGCATACCGGTCAGAAAAATGACTTATTGAAACAAAATTCAAATTCTTGCTTACCAATCCTGAAAATGAAAAATTGCATCTGAGCATCTACATTGCTAATCATTAAACTCCTTAACCAGCACCAGCTTTCTACAGAACATTTGTTGCAAACACTCAGGCAATGCCCACAAGGCGGCAGCGCGGCCACTCAAAGGAGAGCAAGTACGAATAGGAGGAAAGGATGAATTGATCAGCAAATTCCTATAAAGCCACTGCATCACTCGCCATTCAACATTTTTTTTTCCACTTCATTTAATTGTCTAACTTTAATAAGACCAGACATTTCCATTTTAAGTTCTCAGTTATAGTAATGCTCTGTTTAGCTTTGGAGAAAAATAGAATAGAATCACCACATTGGAAAGGATTCACTGGATCGAGTCCAACCACTCCTATCAGTCACTAAACCATGTCCCTCAGTGCCTCATCCACCCGTCCCTTAAACACCTCCAGGGAAGGGGACTCCACCCCCTCCCTGGGCAGCCTGTTCCAGTGCCCCATGTCCCTTTCCATAAAATATTTTTTCCTGATGTCCAGCCTGAACCTCCCAAACCAACCAGTTCCTTCTTTACTCAAACTCTGAGTAGTTTCTGTATGATTACTCTGAAGTTTTAGCATTAAAAAAATGATAAGGCTCCACACTTAACTGTCTGGTATCACCTAATGATATCATTCATGTAATTTCAGCAGAATTTATGCATTCCTAGTATCATCTTTCATATACAATTCATAAATATTTTTTATAGCTCAGAATGCTCAGAATATCAGTCACTCAGTGGAATGAGAAACACAGTCGATTAACATCATTTCAAAAATCTAGAGAACTCTAAACTAAAGAGTCTGGTTCTAGCTTTCAGTGACGTGGTTAACATCTTGTAGAACAGGCTATTAAAAGGCTATTCTATCCTGTTTTCCTTATGGTTGTGATTAGGCACATTGAAAATGACCTCCAACTTTCCAGCGTTTCCAAGAAATTTAGCCAGACACATTCACTTTAATAAACCAAATCTAGCTAATCTTATAAAAATTAGTCACAACCTTTTGAATGTCAGTATTGAAAACCTTGCAGTAACTTTCAAATAATACATATTAGAATGAGGGGAAATAATTTAGATATATATCTATGAATAATAATGAATAAAGCAAGCTGAATACCAACTTGAATACCAGGTAATTTCTAGTTTTATTTCTGACTAAAATAAATTATCAAGCAAAGCATAATAGGGCATTTTCTGCCAATTATTTTAGGTTGTAGTCACACAACAAATATCAGTAGTTATGGGACAATTAGTGGAATATTTTTATTATAATATGCAGCCAGGTGCACTGCACAATATGACACTGTACCACAAAATGTACTGAGGCACACTCTTTGTTCCTGTGATGCCTATGAAGATGAGAATGTAAGCAAGAATGACAGGACTTAGCTAGCTAGAAGCCCACTGGAGATGAGGTGCTGTCTTGTTTTGCAAGCTGCTCTTGCACCTCAGCTGCAGCCACACCAGGCTCCATTTTATCCCTATTTCATTAACTTCCCAGTTAAGCAAAGAACATGTTAAAACTAGCACTGCCAGCAGAATGTCCTCACTTACTGTAGAATTGCATTTCCCCTTCTGAGACAGGGGGATCAAGAGGATTGTGGTGGGAAACACAGGCTCTCCTCCCTGAGCAACAAGACCCCCCTGAAAACACACCTGACAGAAAGCACACACTGAGCGCAGCACGGCTTTGCTCTTGGGTGGAACAAGCTGCTGTGCTGTTACCAGGCCAGAAGAGGAGGCCCACTGGGCTAAACCTGTGTTGTTTTCAGTCTGTAGCTTCTCCCAGAACCCCTTTATGGAGCAATGGGGCAGATACAGACGGGAGAAAAAGCAAACTGATGGCATGGAGAAATGGGACATGGAGAGCCCCATCGCCCCCCTCAGAACAGCCCTTTGCAGACCCTCTGGAGCCCCGCAAAAGGCAAGATCACAGAATCACCAGATTGGAAAAGGCCTCTTGGATCACGGAGTCCAACCATTCCCATCGGACGCTAAACCGTGACCCTGAGCACCTCGACTATTTGCCTTTTAAACACCTCCAAGGATGGGAACTCCTCCACCTCCCTGGGCAGCCTCTGCCAGTGCCCCATGACCCCTTCTGTGAGAACTTTCTTCCTGATGTCCAGTCTGATCCTCCCCTGGCGCAGCTTGAGGCCACTATGCCCTTGTCCCCTGTCACTCGAGGGTCCGGGAGCCGGGCTGGAGCAGCGGGGAGAGGAGGAGGCGACGGGACGGTTCCCCACATGCTAGGAGGGAACGCCTCCCCCTGGGCCTGGCCGAAGCCTCCCCTCTCAACCACTTACGCCAGATCCCGGCCAGGCGAGGCCGGACGGGACGAAACGCGAGTGACCGGGACGGGCCCGACCGGAAGCCGCAGGCAGAGCCCTCAGCGTGCCGGCGCCAGCGAGGGGCGGGGCGGGAGGCGGGGCGCCTTCTGATTGGGCGGTACGGGGAACCCCGCGGCGTCTGATTGGGCGGCTCGAGGCTTCGCGGCGTCTGATTGGGCGGCTCGAGCCTTCCTGCGGCGTCTGATTGGGCGGTTCGGGGACTTCGCGGCGTCTGATTGGGCGTTTCGAACGGCGGTTGGCGGGAAGCGGCCGCGGCGAGGGAGGTCACAGGAAGCGTTTGAGCTCGGTGCGCGCCGAAACCCGGGGCCGCGCCGCGCTTGGGAGCGATGGCAGCGACCCGCTAGCCGGGCCCCGGCTCCCTCTGCCTCTCGTGGCTCCGCTGTCTCGGTCCGAACGGGCTGCCTAGGTGAGCGGTGGCTGCCCCAGTCCCGGGGGGGTGGTGCCGAAGCCGGGTGGGAGGGGGCTCTGGGCGACTGGATCCAGTGGGAGGTGTCCCTGCCCAGGGAAGTGGGGTTGGAACTAGGTGATTTTTAAGGTCCCTTCCAACTCAAACTATTCTATTATTCTAAAATATTGAAAAGGAGATTGTGGAGAGGAAGGAGCTGGCCTCTTCTCCCGCGTGACAGGTGACAGGAGAGGGAATGGCCTCAAGCTCCGCCAGGGGAGGTTCAGGCTGGACATCAGGAAAGAAGTTTTCATGGAAAGGGTCATTGGGCACTGGAACAAGCTGCCCAGGGAGGGGGTTGAGTCACCTTCCCTGGAGGTGTTTAAGGGACAGGTGGGTGAGGCACTGAGGGACATGGTTTAGTGACTGATAGGAATGGTTGGACTCGATGGTCTGATGAGTCTTTTCCAACCTAGTGATTCTATGATTCTAAAAGGACAAAGTCTTCGAGACAAAGACAATAATCATTTTATTTTACAATTAAGCACTGAATCAGATCCCTTCTAAAAAAGGCATACCAGCTTACAAAAGCAGTGCGTGTATATACTAGTTTTAACAAAGAACTGGATGAGTCCTCAAAGAATGTTGTGGTTTTTTATGGGTTGTCCAGTCATGTCTGGAGACTTCCTTCAGGTTATTTCCTGATCTAAACCAGCTACATCTTATAAGACAACTAAGCATATCGATACATTTTCATAACCCTACGAGAGATTATCTCTTGACCTAAAACAGCCACATCTTACAAGACAACTAAGCATACCAATAAATTCTTGCAGCCCTAAGACAGTGTTTATTCTTTCAGGTTTTTTATCCATGTCTGGAGACTGCATATTATTTCTTGATACGTGACGGATTTATAGAACAAGATATTTAAACATGCAAACTTAGCAAAACTTATCAATTCTCACACCTTTAATGTTTCAGCTTTTCAGGTGGCTCTGTCATGGATGAAACTGTTGCCGAGTACATCCGGAGAACCGTCCTGAAAATCCCACGAGATGAAATCAAGATGATGCTACAGAAATGGGGCTTTCTCTCCGAGGCGCAGCTGCAAACCATAAACTTCCACCAGATAAAGGATAACATTTCTCTAGAAGTTGTTCAACTCTGTGAGGTAATCCTTTCCCTCGGGAACTGCTGATCAAGGGCACACAGGATGCCTGTTGAAGCACCATGAAAAAAAAAATTCCTGTTAAGAAATATATATGGGGTTTTTTTGGCCATAACACAGCATCAAATGGCAGTTTGTTGTCTGGAAAATGTGAAGCTGAGCTGATAATACTGAGGAGCAGGTCCTGATCTCTCTGGTAACCAATGACAGGACCCAAGGGAGTGGCAGGAAGATGTGCTGGGGGAAGTTTAGGTTGGACATTAGGAAAAGGTTCCTCACTCAGAGGGCGGTGGAGCGCTGGAACAGCTCCCCAGGGAAGCAGTCACGGTGGCAAGCCTGACAATATCCAAGAAGTATTTGGACAACACCCTCAGATGTGGTGCAAATGTTGGGGTTGTCATGCACAGGGACAGGACTTTGCCTCAATGATTTCTTTAAAATCTTTTCATGCTGTAAAGGTTACATAGGGAGGAACCAAGCATGTTAAAATTCCTGACAGCAAAATATGGGTCAGTGTTGCAGGGTATCGTGAATACCCATTAGTTTTATTTTCTGATTGCTTATACGTCATACTGTAAGGACAGCATTCTTGCTGCTTCAGTAGAAACACTTAAACCTTGCTGAAATAGCTGTTGTTGAATTCTCGGAACTGTATTCTGTGCACGTTGGGACTAGGTGTGGTATCCTTATGGAGAGTTTTCATGCTGCGGACTTTAGTGCAATGTAATTTAAACTACCATTACTGAGATTTTTCACTTACTAAATAGTGTGATGGAGCATTCTGGACCTGCACTTCACCATGCATTGTTATTCTTCTTTCTAGGAGAACTGTGCAAGCATAAAGCAAGCAGCTGTCCTAGACATAATTTGTAAGTAAAAAATTTAAAAAAAAAATCTTTTTTTTCTTAGTAACTTGATAACATCTTTAATTAAATAGCAGTTGCCCTAGTGAGGTACCGATTCATTTGGTATAAACAGATCTTATTTTAGGTGATGAATCTTATTGGATCTGGCCTTTACTTTAAAAAAAGCTCAAAATCAACAAAAGCGTGTTTGCTTCTTCTGAGGTCCGAGCAGATGTAAGCTGTGGTCAGCCACATCCAGCACATAGTTCTAAATGTAGAGATAAGTTTGTCTTCAGTATGCCCCAAACCCTAAAGTCAGTAATATTGCGCTACAACGGGAGTGGCATAGGCAGAATTATCAGCAAATAATCCAGGTGGAACTCTGCCTCCAATATTAATTCACAACTCTATTATAGTTTAAATTCGAAGGTTTCTGTTAACGGTGTACACCTCTTTAGTTGAGTGTAGACTGAGTTTTGGTCATTTTAGATAAAATCCTTCTTTAAGCATTGCACCTCACAGATACCCTTTATTAGTTGCTTAACCAAATTTAAAAATCCTCCTGTCTTTTAATAAAAATGCTTTGCATTTAGGCTTATTATGAGTGGTNATTTAATATACAGCTTTTCCTATAAGGAAGGCTCTGCAACGTCACCTTTTCTGCTTAATTCTCTTTCAGCAAAACTGTAAAAACATCTCTAAACTAGTTTTTGTAAACATATTTCTCATTTCTATTTTTTTTCTTTCCTATGTAACAGGGGAAGAAATGGAATTTTTTGACTTAGCAGATTTTAAAAGAAAATTTAAGAAATGTCTTCGATCAGCCTTGAACAATGTAAGAGTAAAATCCACTCTAAATTTATTACGCAGCTCTGGTATCAATAGATAGTTTTCATAACTTCAGCAAGGTATTTTTTTCTTACAGTCTGCATCAAAAATTAAATGGAATTATTCATTTAGGAATGGTAAGAATGGTATGTGAAATATATTTGTTCTAGCAAATAAAATATGCTTGCCTTAAAATATGACAGGCTTCAAGAAAGACAGTATGTTTATGGTTTTGATCAAATGTTTCTGTATTCGAGTGTAGGTAAGTTGATATATGTTTGTCCTGTTATCCAACAATACACAAACAACAAAAATGTGATCAAATACATTATGGGGGGAATTTTAAATAGCCAGTAAGAAGGANCCCAGGGAAGCAGTCACAGTGCCAAGCCTGACAATATCCAAGAAGTATTTGGACAACACCCTCAGACGTGGTGCAAATGTTGTGGCTGTCATGTACACGGACAGGACTTTGCCTCAATGATTTCTTTAAAAACTTTTCATGCTGTAAAGGTTACATAGGGAGGAACCAAGCATGTTAAAATTCCTGACAGCAAAATATGGGTCAGTGTTGCAGGGTATTGTGAATACCCATTAGTTTTATTTTCTGATTGCTTATACGTCATACTGTAAGGACAGCATTCTTGCTGCTTCAGTAGAAACACTTAAACCTTGCTGAAATAGCTGTTGTTGAATTCTCGGAACTGTATTCTGTGCACGTTGGGACTAGGTGTGGTATCCTTATGGAGAGTTTTCATGCTGCGGACTTTAGTGCAATGTAATTTAAACTACCATTACTGAGATTTTTCACTTACTAAATAGTGTGATGGAGCATTCTGGACCTGCACTTCACCATGCATTGTTATTCTTCTTTCTAGGAGAACTGTGCAAGCATAAAGCAAGCAGCTGTCCTAGACATAATTTGTAAGTAAAAAATTAAAAAAAAACAACTTTTTTTTCTTAGTAACTTGATAACATCTTTAATTAAATAGCAGTTGCCCTAGTGAGGTACCGATTCATTTGGTATAAACAGATCTTATTTTAGGTGATGAATCTTATTGGATCTGGCCTTTACTTTAAAAAATGCTCAAAATTAACAAAAGCGTGTTTGCTTCTTCTGAGGTCCAAGCAGATGTAAGCTGTGGTCAGCCACATCCAGCACATATTTCTAAATGTAGAGATAAGTTTGTCTTCAGTGTGCCCCAAACCCTAAAGTCAGTAATACTGTGCTCCAACAGGGAGTGGCATAGGCAGAATTATCAGCAAATAATCCAGGTGGAACTCTGCCTCCAATATTAATTCACAACTCTCATAATAGTTTAAATTCGAAGGTTTCTTTTAACGGTGTGCACCTCTTTAGTTGAGTGTAGACTGAGTTTTGGTCATTTTAGATAAAATCCTTCTTTAAGCATTGCACCTCACAGATACCCTTTATTAGTTGCTTAACCAAATTTAAAAATCCTCCTGTCTTTTAATAAAAATGCTTTGCATTTAGGCTTATGAGTGGCAGTTTAAGAATGCTGAATAAATTATATTGGATTATGAAGAGTAATCTTTTTGAAATAACCTGATCATACATGTATTGTCAAATTATTTGTTTCTCTAATTACCCCTTGATAATACATGATGTTATTGAGCAATTCCTGTTTTTCTCAGACAACCACATCTACCCAAACAAAAGAATGTGGANAGTTTAAGAATGCTGAATAAATTATATTGGATTATGAAGAGTAATCTTTTTGAAATAACCTGATCATACATGTATTGTCAAATTATTTGTTTCTCTAATTACCCCTTGATAATACATGATGTTATTGAGCAATTCCTGTTTTTCTCAGACAACCACATCTACCCAAACAAAAGAATGTGGAGCGTTTACCAGATGAGAAAAACAGGTAAGGTGCCTTTCCTCGCTGTAACCTCAGTTTCTCAGCAACATACTGCACTGCTGCTTCATAGACATTTTAAACACAAATATAATCTAGTATGGATTTTTCAACAGTTACCTTTGATGTCTTTAGAATACTTTTAATTAACTTCTCAAGCAATCATTAGAAATTAATAACTACTGATTAAATATTAACCTTTTCTCTATGTGGCAATAATGAGGCTCAAATTTAATATACAGCTTTTCCTATAAGGAAGGCTCTGCAACGTCACCTTTTCTGCTTAATTCTCTTTCAGCAAAACTGTAAAAACATCTCTAAACTAGTTTTTGTAAACATATTTCTCATTTCTATTTTTTTTCTTTCCTATGTAACAGGGGAAGAAATGGAATTTTTTGACTTAGCAGATTTTAAAAGAAAATTTAAGAAATGTCTTCGATCAGCCTTGAACAATGTAAGAGTAAAATCCACTCTAAATTTATTACGCAGCTCTGGTATCAATAGATAGTTTTCATAATTTCAGCAAGGTATTTTTTTCTTACAGTCTGCATCAAAAATTAAATGGAATTATTCATTTAGGAATGGTAAGAATGGTATGTGAAATATATTTGTTCTAGCAAATAAAATATGCTTGCCTTAAAATATGACAGGCTTCAAGAAAGACAGTATGTTTATGGTTTTGATCAAATGTTTCTGTATTCGAGTGTAGGTAAGTTGATATATGTTTGTCCTGTTATCCAACAATACACAAACAACAAAAATGTGATCAAATACATTATGGGGGGAATTTTAAATAGCCAGTAAGAAGGACAAGGAGGTTCAGTTATTATTACTTAAATTAGTAGCAATATTGTGTCTGTGTCCACTTTATTCTAGTTTGGGATTTGAAATGATACTTTGATAGCTGTGAGAACTTGGCTCTGGTGTTTCATTACATTATAATAATTGAAAGACTAATGTGAATAGCAAGAAGCAGTTTTTAGATAAAGAAATGAGCATGGTAAGAAAAAAAAGAAAAGGAAATACAATCATCTCACTTTTTAAATTAGTAAGCAATTTTCAGAAGCCTTTTTTTGCTTTGGTTTACCATCTTAACTTTAGGTAATGGAAAATGCTTTTGCTGTGTCACTTTCTGATGCACAAAGGCTTCCCGCTGCCAACAGCAGAGGGCAACAAATACTGATTGGACTAAGATATTAGGCTGTAATTCATACAGCTCTATTATAATGAAGTTTTGCAATGTGTTCATTTTTTAAAAATCCACAAAAACTTTGAGAAGTGATGTTCATTCATCAATTTAAACAGTTGATGACCTGGTTGGACTCAAAGCTTGACTACATGTGCCTCAGTGAAGAGGAGGGATTTTATTTTTTTAAGGAATTTTTCCCACTTCTAAGTCACGCAGATTGAGTCAAGGTAAAAAGAAGTAACCAAGGAGCAATCTACGAAAACAGGAGAGGGAATCTTCTTCAAATTTCTGACTGTGTACTCTTGAGCAGTGGTAAATATTATATTCAGGTGTAAAATCACAAGTTGATGAAAAGTTTAGTTTCTCAAAAATTGGACATATTGGAAATATTGCTACTAACACTCCATCTGAAGAGACACATTTCTGTTGTGCTCTTATTTTCCCAAAATAGAGAATTATGTTGGGTTTTTTTTAATAAGCTATTTTTAGTTTCATCCTTCAGAAGAAAATGTACATCCATAGGAACAAAAGGCACAAGTTGCACTGGAGTTTGAGAGATGAATTTTTTAATTTTTTTTTTTTTAGTTTGTGACACTATCTTATTTTTTTTCCTCTGGAAATTTGATTTAAATGCAATCCTGATCACACTTGTGAGTTTTGTTTCTTATTCTAGCAGTAGTGTACTAAATTATGTTTGGGTC
Organism: Piaya cayana; assembly: GCA_013389865.1. Classification (NCBI taxonomy): domain Eukaryota; kingdom Metazoa; phylum Chordata; class Aves; order Cuculiformes; family Coccyzidae; genus Piaya; species Piaya cayana. The sequence continues at coordinate 130,435 of WAAB01011798.1, read as the reverse complement.
TAGTGAACACCGGGTTAAGAGATAAAATCTTCCTTGATGCCTGAATGTGCTGATAAATCAAAGCTTTTATTTTCCTATTAGGTCACCATCAACTTCAGAGAATATGAGGATAATGAAATCTGGATTAGAGTTGCCTGGGGAACATCATACACAAAACCAAACCAGTACAAAACCAGCTATGTTGTGTACCATTCACAGACTTCCTATGTCTTCATTTCTGCCTCAGTGCTGAGGAGCAACTTGCCTCTGCTGTGTCAGGTACAGGAGAAACCTGCATAGACCTTGACTTCATCACAGTCGTGTAGAGCTGTAATTGGGTTAGCTTGTAAGAGGATGGGTAAAGATTTGCCATGCAATATGTTACTCATTTACATAGTTTTTTTTTACTTCCCACCTCATGATAAAAATGGGCCCAAACCAATATCTGACTTTGGAATGGTGCATTGTAAATAAATTCAGTTTCCTGGGATTTTTGCTGACCTTGAAGTGTTCTAATTTCTTAACCAAGTGTTAGACACTATTAAGCTAAGTTGGAGAATTGCACATCAACACAGCTAACTTCAAGAACTAAATGTATGAGCTCATCAGGGAATGCTATTAATTAGTTTTAAAAGACATTTTCTGTCATCTTGTGGCAGTCGGTGTTGGGAGTCCTCTACTTTTTCCTATATTTAGCCTACTTCTGTAGTAGTAATTTAATTATTTTATTAATCTGGGGGGATTTATTGATTTTTCAGCTGATAAGGCTATAGGGCTGCAATACTGTGAATGCTTTTAAATGTTAATCTAAGCCTAGTAACAGTCTGTTCAAGACCTTTTCAGATGTAAAATCCTGCTAGCTAAAGGACAGTTGCTTTTCTTGAAACAAAAACATCTCAATGTCTAGAAATACTGTATTTTTTCCATATTATAAACAAGTGACAATTAAGACTGATGTTAAAACAATTTCAATTTTTATTTAAAGGCCCTGATTTTTGCTTCCAATTACCATGACATCCGTGAAATGGAGCTTCGAAGTCATTGTTTAAACTCCCTTAAAGATTTTGTGTTTAAGAGATATAGCCAGGTGAGCCACTTCACAAGTACGTCCTAAGATAAGTCTTGCTTTTTGTTTCAGGCCTAGTTCTCACCCCCTAGCAGGGGGAAAAATTCACCTCTTCCAAGAGACCATCAAGTTAAAATTATATTGAGCTACTGAGGTGGACAGCCTTTCATTAAGGTAACATTACAATGGGGATGTAAATTACTTGGTATCCCACCTACTCTTATGGTTATTCCTAGTGGTTAAATTCAGCCTAAAAATCATATGAACGATTGAGTCCTAGGATTTTTCAACATCATTTTACTAGGCTTCCCAGAGCAGTGAATTGAAGGCCATTAGAATGGACACTTAGTCTGCTCATACACATAAAACTTGTGAATAGGGAAATACTCCTAAATATCATAAGACAGGAATTCTTTTCTCAAAGTAAGGCTGGACTTTCTGGCTTCTCGCAGTTGTGAAAAGTTGGAAGAATACTCACTCTTAGAGTAAGAAGTAAAAAGAAATCTGGAAAGTTCTTTTCAGCTGCAGCCTCTATAATTGGATGTGAACTAAATCTCTTTTTTTCCCCTTTTCTCTCTCTCCATTTAGAACTTCCAAACATATTGTCCAAGACCTCTGCAAGAAAGGAGTGTAGCACCAGAAACAGGTATGTATATTTTAAATTAACAGGCAGTTTGAATGTCGTTACCTGCTGGCTTATGAAATAAAATTCATATAGGAAGTGCAGAGATGTTACATTCACATTATATTATCCATCCCTAGTGGAGAGCTATAATTCCGGCTGTTGCTAGGAGAGGTTAGCTATTTCCCCATGACTGTCGCTGGACACAACTTTGAAACCAAAAATACTCAGTGCCCAGTACCTTATTTGTGATTAGCTTGAATTTTTCACTAGGTAAGAACTAAAAATATAAATGATGGAGACAACTAGCTTCTGAAAAAAATATCTTGGTGAATTCCTTAATATTATTTTCAGATTTCTACTGGAGTAATCACCAGATCAGAAAAATAGTATTCTATCAGCTGACAACGTTGTATTTCTGTTTTTTCTCTTCTCTTCCCAACTCCTTTCCCCTGCTTCAGATTTAAGGATAATTCAAGAAAACAGAAGTGAGAAAGAAAGAATACAAAGACTGAATCGGGAAGTTTTTGGTGATGGCCCCCTACCAAAACTTGAATTTGCACAGTATAAGGTAGTAAAACCAATGCATTTTGGGAGAGGTTTATAATTTTAATGTAGTGGTAGCTACATTAAATTGCAAATTGAAGAAATACTAGATTAAAACAAAACAAAAACAACTTTAGGAAGGGCTTGTTTAAAATAAATTAGTTAAAATCTCTTTAAGAAACAGATTTGCAATGAGATATGGTCGTACTACTAGATCACGTTTCAGCCTTGTGAACAAAGCATTTTTACTTGTTTGTGTACTAAAGCTAGACTTACACCAGCAGTGGTGTTGAAGCACAAGAATTTAGGGTTATTTGAAGTACACACAAAGCTCACAAAACAGTGTAATTTAACTTCCTGGATGATGCATGGATTTTATCTGATTAACAAAAATATTAGAAATTCTAAGAGATACTTGATGTCCTACAATATTCCTGAACATGCTGCCTCTTTTGGCAGAAGTCTTTACCACATGGTGGCACTCTCCAATTTTATTAAATTATTCCTCCAGCTGAAATCATAGAATGTTACTATTACAAACAATAGACAAGTAAGATGCAGTCTTATTACATATTATTTTTTTAATTATAATGTTTACATAATAAAATGTAGGTTGAATATATTAATTGCTTATATTACCTGATTAAATTTTGTTTTAACAGCTTGAGACAGCGTTTAAAAGTGATCCTAAAATGAGTGTTTTGGCTAAAAAGGAACCATTCAGATGTCTGATCAGGTTTTCTAGTCCACATCTTTTAGAATCGCTCAGATCCTTGCCACCGGCAGGTAAGTGTTCCAGCTCTATAAAAAAGGAGGGAGAACCTATGGTTAAGTTTTTTTTGTCATCTTACCTTTTGCCTGTGTCTTGCTTAAGGGAGAACCTTCATCATTTGTTTAGAAATACATAGAAACTTAGAATAAAAATGTTACCAGTGTAAAGTATTATGTCTAAATACATCCCAGTTTGACCTTGGAATTACTGGTTTGTACAGAGATACTCAAGCTGTGGTTTTATTTTTGTAACAGTCATGGAAGGTAAATGTTGATTGAATTAAGCTATAATGATGTGTCTCTCTCTCCAGGTATGGCTGATGCACCACTTTCACCACTGCTTACGTGTATACCACAAAAAGCTAGGAATTATTTTAAAATTAGAGAGAAAAAAGGTTTCATTCCAGGAAGCTTTGTAAGCCCTTAATTTAAAACTATTTCATAGAGAAATACACAGCTCATTTATTACTAGTATTAATCACCATAAATTTTAAAATATATCCTTTGATAATACCTTAATTTTTTTCTAACTTATGGCTTCTTTGAATTATTTTTTCCACATTTGCCTTCAACAGAAGAGTTATTTTCATAATTAATAAAAATTATTAGTGGAAAAGTTTAAACCAACATTTTGGTTATTTCAAATTTAAATGTGATGACTGCTCTTAACTGTATTTTTAACAGTGTTTGTGAGGTTGAACCTAGCTAAAGCTTTGTAAAGATGCAGTAAGATAGCTGTAGCTATTCAGTTTGCTATCACAGCTGTAGATGGGAAAGATCTTCCAAATGGCTGCTTTATTTTGGCTCCAGTGCAGCGGTGTCATGGAGTATGTGCCCCATTTTGAACACGTGAATAGTCCCATTCAAGTAAGTGGAACTACCTGTGTCTGCAGGTCAGGGTCGTTTTTATCTTAGATTAAGATTATATTCAAAGACCATTACAGGGCATGGAGAAGAGACTACAGGACTATAGATGTCAGTAAGAAGTTTCATCCAGCTTTGGATCTGAATTACATCCACTAAAGTTTTTACTCACAGAGGATGACAGCCACCAACAAATATCTAAATTAAAAAAAAGAACAATCTGTCTATTGGTATGAATGTCCCATAATATTTTATCTTAGAGGAATGCAATGAAAGAGGCAATAACTAAAACATGGATGTCCTCAAAGAATATTTCAATTAAGATTTGATCCTTCTGCAGTTCTTGCATATCACCACCTCTTTGTGCAGGGGGACATAAGGACTGGAATTAAGGGGGCAACATTCAGTAAAGCAAAGGGAAGCTTTGCATTCTTTGGGTTTGCTACATTGTAATTAGCAATTATATAGCTGTTTTTATGTAACTTGCTCCATCATTTTTAATTTGAGATGGATTTGACCTGAACATTCAGTTGTAGTGTACAGCTGTTTCTCTTTTAACTTCTGTTATCTGGAAACTTTGTGTATATGGAATTTCTGATTCCTGTTAGGTATGTCTGCAGAGCCAGTCCTAACTTCATGGCTCGGTATATGTATGGGAATGTTTTTGTTTTCAAACTGTAAATAAATGTGTAAAGTTTTCTTGTAGAACTTTGTTTGGCCTCTCTAGAAACACGCAATTGCGTTCTGATTTTCAGGTACACATTTCATCTCTAACCTGTAACTGAGGCTAGTACAGGAATGCCGCAGCAGTTCCAGGCAGGCAGGAGTTGGAGGTGTTGTCATTCTTTTTCACTAGAGTGAGGACCTGAAAAAGCAGAGAAGAGCTGGGATACAACTGAGATAAAGGAAAGGTCCTGAGAAAGGACTGGGCGAGGTGGAGTAACCCACAGGTGGATGGGGACAGAAACACTGTCAGCCTTCAGATACACCAAACTGCCCTTCCTTTCTCAGTGAGGATATTTGTAGAAGATCATAGAATCACCAGGTTGGAAAAGACCCATCGGATCATTGAGTCCAACCATTCTTATCAAATACTAAACCATGTCCCTCAGCACCTTGTCCACCTGTCCCTTAAACATCTTCAGGGAAGGTGAATCAACTCCCTCTCTGGGCAACCTGTTCCAGTACCCAATGACCCTTTCCNGCTGGTCACACCGTTTCTGATCCAAGCCAAGATGCCATTGGCCTTGGCCACCTGGGCCACTGCTGGCTCATGTTCAGTCTGTCAACCAACACCTTCAGGTTCTTCTCCAGGCAGCTTTCCAGATATTTCATTTGGGCTCTTTTCCAACCTCAATGATTCTATGATTCTATCTGTAAGCAGCGAGCATAGGGGCCCTCCTGGGCCGTACACCCATCACCTCACTGCCCAGCGCAGGGTAACGAGCGCTTTTCCCTTTATCCACTCAAGGTACGAGGGAAAAACTCCCGTGTCGGGCCTCACGGGTTCCTTCAAGGTCCAAGACTACCCTGAGCGGGGGCGTGGCCAGAGTGGGAAAGGGGGCGTGGTCAGATGGAAATGGGGCGTGTCCTGGCGCGCGGAGCTGAGCGCGCGGCGGCGATTGGCGGTCGCCCCGGAAGCTTCGGCGCGGGCCGCTGACAGCAAGATGGCGGCGGCGGCCGGGCGGCGTGGCGGGGCGCTGGGGCGGCCGCCGGCCCCGGTGACGGCGGGGGACCCGCCGCCCGCCGGCGAACTGGTGCGGCCCTCGGTGACGGAGCTGTCGCAAGTGAGGACCAACATCCTGTGCACGGTGCCGGGGTGCGGCAAGGTGCTGCCCAACAGCCCCGCGCTCGACATGCACCTCAGCAAGGCCCACCCGGCGCAGGTACCGCGGGGGCCGCCCCAGCTCCGCGCCCGCCCGGGGCTTGGCGGGGGTGGGGGGGGCCGTGCCCAGGTGGGAATAACGCAGCGTTTAAATCTCTCATGTGAAAAGCGGGTGCGGGTCCCCCTGTGTGATGCTGTGATTGAGAGCAGCCCTGCGGAGAAGGACGTGGGGTGCTGGTGGAGGAGAAGCTCAGCAGGAGCTGGCAGTGTGTACTTTTAGCCCAGAAAGGCAACTTTATCCTGGGCTGCAGCCAAAGAAATGTGACCAGCAGGGCGAGGGAGGAGATTTTACCCCTTTACTGCACTCTTATGAGATCTTACCTGGAGCCTTGTGTCCATCTCTGGAATCCTCAGCCCAGGAATGACATAGATCTATTAGAGCGAGTTCAGAGGACGCCATGGAGATGATCAGAAGCTGGAGCACCTCCCCTGTGAGGACAGGCTGGGAGAGTTGGGCTTCTTCAGAAAGAGAAAAGAAGGCTCTGGGGAGACCTTGTAGCAGCCTCCCAGTACTTAAAGAGGGGCCTGCAGGAAGGCTGGGGAGGGGCTTTTCATCAGGGACTTAAGGGATAGGATGAGTGGGAACAGTTTTAAGCTGAAAGAGGGGAGGTTTAAATCATGCATTAGAAAGAAATATTTTACTGTTAAGGGTGGTGAGGCACTGGCACAGGTTGCCCAGAGAAGTCCTGGAAGCCCCATCCCTGGAGGTGTCAGTGGGCAAACAGTAAACATCCTTGTTTGGTGAAATGGCTAATTGCTGAATTAAGTGTGCGTGTTACAGATGATCTTTTATGATGGACAAAAAGAAGTCTCAAGCATACGTGTCTCCTATCTCTCATTGGTTTATTTCATTTCCTAATATGTGCTAACAGCTTGTGTTAGCCCATGTACGTGTGAGTGAAACTACAATGGAAGCTGAAAATGTTTGTTCAGGTTCAGCAGTCATTTGTGTTGTGAGCTTGTGCTCTGAGTGTGTGTAGCAGCTGGTAGGGCTGCTGCGAGTGGGTTGTAGAGCTCGTGTTCAGGGTGCGATGTGTGAGGAAATGCTGCTTCCTTTCCAAGAGCCTACACAGCCCTAACTATTGATGCCTTCTGGAGGTAGAACATATTTCAGACACCTGATAACTAAATCATGTCATTGCTCAGATAAATTCTGAAACATGGATGGACGCAGATTTTCGGGAACATCTGACTTATTCCAAGGGAGTTGTAACTGAGAATAAAATTATTGAGGATGAAGGGAGGGTAATTTTTTCTGTACTGTATCTTAGCTAAAATATTTTTTGTATTATGCACAGCTTAAGAATATATCTTGAATGAAAGGATAAAGAGATGAAGGTAAAATGATAGAAATCTAGGTGTGTGTTACTCTTTCTTCAGAAAAGGATGGACTAGGACTAGCATTTTAATATTACTGTTTCCTTCTAAGAGAGAACTGATTCCCAAGACAAAAAGACTTCAGTAGCTTGCATTTGTTACTGAAACATGAGAAATTAGTGAAGAGGCGGCTTCGCAAATGAGATAAGGAGAAGCTGTTGGGGAAGGAGAGAACGGAGTAGTGCTGAAGAGAAGGGAGATTGACTTTGGAAAATTTTCATTATTAAAAGTAGCACCAGAAGGATGTTTTGATGCCAAAAACTATGAGGTATTGTTTCTTCAGAGGAAGGACGCTTACATAGGGAAGCAAGATGACCTGTGAAAACAGTCGACTGCAGTATGAGGTTGTAGTTTTGTAGTGAACTGATAACAAAATATGTGATCAGTGCTGGTTTGTAACAGAAATAACCGAGATGCGAAGTGCTTGGAAAAGCTGCTTGAACATACATGTATGAGCATTTAAGGTGATGCAAGTGTGAGAAAGGCAGTTCTAAAGTATGTTGGAAGGATATTCTCTGTCTGGATATACTGCTGCAAGGTCGGAATCTGATTCAAATAATTTCAGATGAACCCAGGAGAGGTGTGGAAAAGAGCTGCTAAGGTTGATGAATGGCTGGTGTGTCTGACAAAGGGAAATTACCAGAATTTGGCTTGTTTTGCCTAACAAAAGAAGATATCATGAAGTGTTGATATATAAATGTTGATTTTCTGACTCCTGAACTTAACTGAGCCAATAAAAATGAGAACAGGAGGTGTAAACTGGCATCAAATGTGTTAAGCTTGATTATTTATTTGTTTTTAAATTCTTTGGTCTTTTGTGTGTATTATTTTGTGGTGGGGAAGGGGAAGACTTCTGTGTAGTTTAAAACTGAAGCTAGAGGAGTTCATGTAAAGGAAAGGGTTCTGTGGTTCCTGTGAGAACAAGGAGGCTGGGTAGCTTGCCCAAGTGCAAGTATTACACTGCCACAATAGTCTTTTTAATAAGAATAAATCCAGTTCTCTGTGCTATGTAGTAAAGAAATGCACAATATTCTGGTGCAAAAAAATGTTTTAAATAGTTGTTACAGGCTACTGTAACTCATTGTTTGAAATTAATCGTTTGTAGTAAACTGTTGCAGGAGAGCAAGGTGTCACTAAGTTCACATTGACTAAATCAGTAGCAAGGATTGTTCCTTCCCATTTTCCATGTTACCATGAGCCCTGTCGGAATGTTGGTATTCCCTACAGTGCAGGTGTCTGCATTGTGAGGTGTTAATTGTATAACTATCTGCCAGTAATTGTGGTGGGTGGCTGTTGCAGAAACAGGGGGAGTAAAATCAGCTGTACAAGGAAAGGACTTGTGAGAATGTATAAAATATAACAGGCTGGATGGGTTTCTGAGAAGTTGTAAGATTAAGCAATTAGAGCCAGAAGGACTTTGAAGATGGTCAAAACAAGATTGCCATCTGGATAGGGCTACTTAAATGTGTAGGATGTCTCTCAGTTTGTCATAACTGATCTGTTGTGATCTGTGCCTCAAAAAAATCTATGTTCCAGCTGTTAAAAAAACATCTTACCTGTGTTCGTATAGCAGTTAAACACTTGTTATTCTATACCTTAGTACTTAAGTAGTTTTAAGTAAACCTGAGTGTGGTTTACCTGTTAAGTGCCTGAACATAATTCCCATATTGTCTCATCGTTTGTTGGATTGTGACATTAAATGTACCATACTGTGAATAACTTCTTACTTGGGAATAAATAACTCTAGTTGATGCTTACTAAGCATATCAATTTTGTCTGCAGTGGAAGGGAACAAAAATAGTTCTGGCTCAACAACAAATCCTTTTTTTTTCTCTGAAGACTTTGAGACTGGCATTTGTTGAAAAGTGTTTCTGGGTAAACTCAGGATTAAAAAGTGTAACTGGAGTAGTGGGGCCGGAACAACAAGATTTCTGAGCTCTGTGGCTGTTTTGGGAAGTGGCCCTAGGAGGTGGTAGAATAATGACAGTAATTATTCAGCAGAGATAAGACACACCTGTTTATGACTTGTTTGTCTGTGAGGACACTCACAGCTACTCTAACCATCGAATTTTTAGTAGTTTGCTTTTAATTTTTGCTTAGACACTGAGGCCTGATGTTTCCACTGAGACTCTTTCAGACGGGATATGTCCAGAGGGATATATCTCGTCTGGTTTCCATGGCTGTGTCCTCTATAGGAATAGGTTCTGTGTGGTTGAACAATCTAGTCAATCCCACTGGTGTGTCCTTTTTGTAGTTATTTTTGAGATCCTCTTTTGCTTTCTTCCATTGTGTAAATGTGATGGTCAGCAGGGCAGATGATATGGTTCATATGGTTAAGTGAGACTTAGTTTATCGTCTGAGTTACGTTGGTGGAGTGTTCCTGGCATTTTTCACTCTAAATAGCGCCAACAGAATTCCAACATCAGGAAAGTGTTGTGTTACACGGTGTGTGGCTAATTTTAATGGAGCTTCAAGTAGACTCTGCTGCTAACAAGTGAAGTAACATTCAATTAGCAGTGCAGTGTGGTATCCATAGGGAAAGCATTTTGGCTCTCATGAAAAAGGCAGCTAGGATTGGCTTGGGGCAGGGAGTGTCTTGCTAAAAGCAAATAGGACAGCGCTGCAACTCTGTAGAGCTTGTTGTAATTTCACTCGGTAATTTTGATTTGCAAAGTAGTACCCACATAGGTGGAAAAAATGGATTTGAATTTTCAAATCACTTGGCAAAGTGCCTTCAACTCATCGTGGTGTGTAAACGTGGGCTAAAGCTGATGTGTATTCTGGATGTTTTCTGTGCAGAGCTATAGAACTGTCAACTTCTCAATTGGTTCTTTTTCAGGGTGGAAAGCTTAATGCACCAGTAAGGAAGGGTTTGAAAACTTCACAGAAATTCTACTGCTGTCCTATTGAAGGCTGCCCTAGAGGACCAAACAGACCATTTTCCCAATTTTCTCTTGTAAAACAGGTATTCCTTTTTCCTACGGTACTATTTGCATACTGATTTAGTCCTTACTGTCTCTGCTCCAGGGAGTGTACACTTTTGCATTCAGATATGAACAAGGCCTTTCAACCTTATATGCAGAAGCTGGAGAACTGTACGCAGGAATACTCCATGTGACCATGTGGTTAATGAATTTGCATGCTTGCACACTGTTGATATTAGAGGGCTTGAACCTTTTGATCAGACAGATGCTAGTATGTTCTGCTAAACTGGAAGGTAACCCCTCTCCACTAATTAAAAAGATGAAGAAAGATCAAAGGAGGGGGGAATCTGAATAGTAATCAGTAAAGGTTTGAAATATGGGTGACACTTTTAAACTGTTTATTTAAGTATTTCTGAATTAAGAGATTTCCTCTGCTTTAGTATCAAAATATATTTGTTCACTGATTACTTGTTTAAGAAAACATGTAAGAGTTGCTTCTGCATGAGCGAGTAAAACGAACTCTTTTCTACCGCTGGTGACCTGTGATAAGTTGGGGAGAAAACAGGTGAGAGGCTAGAACTTTGTACTGTAAATGAAAATTTTAAAATGTTTGCTCAGAAGTTGACCTGCTTAACTTGAGACTATTTTCTCCATTGTAAACCTTCAGGAGCGTGCACATCTCACAATGTATGAATACTATGCTCTTTGGCAAGACTCATCTATAGGTTTATTAGTGTCCATAGGAAACAGCCAATAGCATTAGGATACACAAATGTTTAAAACACACATAGCACAAGGAGATTTGTAAACTTCAAATTCTTTATTATTTTATTTAAGCTTGTTACTTATTGCTAATGAGACTTACAAAAAAACCCCTCTGAATTCTGCTCTTCAGTGCTGTTTAACAAATTTAAAAATGCAAACATTAATGTCTCCTCTAAAAATTATTTTCTTTTTTTCAGTCTTAGCTGAAGGCTAATGGTCACTTTTCATTGTGTGTTCTAGCACTTTATGAAAATGCATGCTGAAAAGAAGCACAAATGTGATAAATGTAGTAACTCCTATGGTACGGAATGGTATTTGAAACGGCATATAGAGGTCTGTGGCAAGACTTTCCAGTGTACTTGTGGGTGCCCTTATGCCAGCAGAACAGCATTACTGTCTCATATTTACAGAACTGGCCATGAAATTCCTGCAGAACACAGGTAAAAGTGAAGCAGTTAAGTAATGATACTTGCATTGATCACCGAGTCCTCTGTTGCCCCTGTACTGCCTTTTTGTCTCATTTCTGTTGATTAAATTGGAAATAGGCTCACATTGTTTTAGCTGTAAAGCAGTTTGCAGGTTTTGTTCTGTTGTTTTTAGTAGTTTCTGTTTTATTGAAGTCACTAATGATTGTCTTATCAATAAGATCAGGTTTCCCTGTGTATAAAACAAAGTATCCATGATGCTGCACTGCATGGCATAAACGCTAGTGGTTCTTGTTGCCTCTGTTTACAGCTCTGTAAGAGTAGAGATGATTTGGAAATGTTTATAGATTGTGACTGTGGTGTGGAATGCAGTTCAATTTATTTTCTTTTGTAGCCTAGTTGCCTTCATTAGTCTTAGTGGATTCTGTTTATTTTTTTTAAATGCTTGTATGTGCATGTTTAGATCTGTAGTAGTCTTAACATGTACGTAGATATGATAGAGGATGATCTGTTTCCTGAGGCCTTGGCAGTCTGTTGGGGAGTCAACTGCTGCAAAACTAAGTTTTAAGTGTAGGAATGATAATTGTGTCTTCAGTTTCCACAAGAGACATTTACCTGTATGCTAATTTTAAGAGCGCTGTCCTTTCAATGCTCGTTCTGAGTTAGCATCAAAGTAACAAGTTAAACATGTCTTCAAATCAAAGTGCTTAATGTGCAAGGAGGGAAGAAACCATGTGAACTTTCACCTCTGTTTAGAAATGGGTCTCCATAAAAGAGGTAACCTCCTTCTTTTTTTAAATGGGAAGAGTAAGAAATTAAATTTTGCAAAACTGAAGTTTGTGGAGTCTTTTTATAGTTTTAATCAGGATTGGTTGCCTTCTCATCTCCAGCTTTACCTGTGACTTCAGTTTATAATTTCAGTGCAGTGACTCAGTGGAGGCAGATATCTTGTGCTTGAAAGGAGTATAAATTATTGATCTCATGTTCACAGGGATCCTCCTAGTAAGAAAAGGAAAATGGAAGCCTCCGAACATAATCAGCAGCTGGCAGAGAAACCAAATGAAGCATTCATCAATACACACAATAATAATCCTGGCACTCAGGAACTGGAGTCCTCTGAAGTGAAGCTAGTGGCCTCTCTTGAAGGCTCTCGGAGTTCTAACTTTGTGAACCAAATGCAGCCAAAATGCACACCGAAGATGCTTTTGCCAAAACCCAAGGTGGCTTTGGTTAAACTCCCAGTGATGCAGCTTGCTCACTTGCCTATATACGTGTCTGCAACAGACTCTTCTGTCAAACCTGCTGTAGTGGCTGTTGATAATCAAGGGTCAGTTGTAAGTACTGTTCATTTTTTGCCTCAGTCTATAGGAATTCTGATTCCAGCGCTGGAGGCAGAAACACTTGTATTTAAGGATAGTATGCCTGTTTCAAAAGTGACAAATTCTGGCGATCGCGAGCCAGTAAGTACAGGTGTACAAGTTGAATTGGATAAGGTTGCATCGAATAACACAGGGCAAGAACTGGGGAATGTTTGTCACAAGAATAAAATTTCTTCAATAAATATACAGACTGACTTATCTTATATTTCACAGAACTTTGTACCAGCTGCAGCCTGGACTCCCAATTCTTCTGTCTCCTCCTGCTCTCAGACAGATCTGTCATTCAGTTCACAGGTTTCGTTACCCATTAGTGTACAGACACAGACGCTGCTGCCTGCTTCCAAACTGACTTCATCCAAAGCACAGACTGATGCTTTTAGTCAGGTTTGTTTTCCAACGTGTGGTGTTTCTAGAGAGACTCAAACCCAGGACTCTGTGGATGGAAGAGTGCAAATGGACCAGGCTGTCATGTGCAGTGACATCTTTGACAATGTTCATTCATCATATAATGTTTCTACTCACATTGAACTTCCAGAAAACAATTTAATGCCTGCAAATATAGGTCAAACCTTGCTGCAAAGGGGTAATTGCAAGAGCCTAAACCAAGATACGGTGAAGTCTGAATCCCTTATCAGCTTCAATACACAGACAAATATCCTTACAACTCAAAATACAACAGATAATCAAACCCAGACAATAGACCTACTAAGTGATCTGGAAAATATCTTTTCAGGAAACATGTCTGGCCAGACACTGGATAATCGTGGCCTTTTGTCTGAGACAAGTTCTAATGCTGAGACACATCTGCCATCTGGTCCATCACAGAGCACAGGAATAGACTTTGACATTGAAGAGTTCTTTTCAGCGTCCAATATTCAAACTCAGACTGAAGAGAGTGAGCTTGGTACCCTGAACTCTGAGCCAGTTTTGGAGTCGCTGGACATTGAAACTCAGACTGATTTCCTGTTTTCAGATAGTGCCACTCAATCATACAGCTGCCGAGGAAATTCAAACTTTTTAGGCTTGGAGATGTTTGATACACAGACGCAGACAGACTTGAATTTCTTTTTTGATAGTAATACCCACCTGCCTTTAGGAAGTATTCTGAAACAGTCTAGTTTCTCCATGAGTACTGACTCATCTGACACAGAAACCCAGACGGAGGTATATCCAGCTCCTAAAAATACACCTACTCAGAATATTGAAAGCAAAGTCCAGCTCAGTAGCACTGAAACACAGACTATGGACAGCTGCTTTGAGAATCTAGGGAGTTTATTCCTTACCAGCAATGAGACACAGACGGCAATGGATGACTTTCTTCTGGCTGACTTAGCCTGGAATACAATGGAGTCCCAGTTCAGTTCAGTAGAAACACAGACCTGTGAAGAGCTGTGCTCCTTGTTTCAGAGCTCTGACAAGCCTAGCCATTAAGTACTCTGTGAAATGATTGTTTCCTCTGGTTTGCAATTAAGTTATTGGGGTGGGAGAGATGGATTGACCAAGTTATCCACTTTGCTTTATTGAATGTAGTTGTCGTGAGCAGTTGGCCTAAGAGGCTTTTCATGCAGAAGGTACTTGACAGAACATGTAATTTGACATAGCTGTGTGTGTATAAATGGGGGGGTGGGTAACACGGTAATGTACATTTGAACCTTAAAAAAAAGTTGTGGTGCCTATGTTTTTCCCTCAGACTTCTTCACAAAGCTGGTACTGCTTTTCTTTAAATGGAAGAACTTTTGAAGTGGTTCTTTCTCTACTCCTGGCTTACATATAGGGTTCCAGTGTGCTGGACCAAAACCCTGACCTGTCCAGTTCAGATGCTTCCCTGAACTTATGGGGGAGGATTCTATTAGTGTAAGCTTCTTCTGTTTACTTTTTTTAGTAGCTTGTATTTTAAATCCAGTGTGAACATAATAAGCTGTATTGTTTTCTTTTACTTTATGCCTTCACAGCTCTTTCCCCTGTATGAATTGGTATTGTCCAAATACCCGTCCAACACACTAGACATAGATAGACTTTTGAATTGTTGAATATATTTATTATTAAAACCATAGAAAGCAGAACCTAATTCCTTTTTCCCAGAGTGGCACTAATGCCTTTTGAAGGACAGGAAAAGAACCTGGAATACATAATTATAGGGAAAATTAATATGCCATCCTTTTAGCTAGTGTAGTAAATGGGACTAACATTTTAGAGTCTTCAGGAGGGATTTGGGTAAATTATTTCTTACTGTAAGATGCAACTGTTACAATGTGTGTGCCTCAAAGACTGGAGTAATTTGTTTCCACTGAAATTCTCCTAGATCCATTAAGATAGGAGTTGAGAAATCTTGCAGTGGTTTATGCCTCTATTACTTCAACAGAAACCTTTAAAAACCTTTAAAATCTTTAAATCTTTCTACAGAAATGAGAAATTAAGTTCTCTAAAATACTCACTTAGACTCCTGGGTTTGAACTTCCTGCTTCCAGAAACAGTTGGGACCCTTCCCACAGAGCTGGGAGATCAGCTCACAGAAGACCTTTCAAAACACTTGTGTCTTGCATTTGTGCACTCATCTGCAGCCCTCGGTTCCTTGCAGCTTTTAGAGAATTTTTCTGACTGTGGTCAGACTGCTTTTTTTCAAAGAAATGTGTGACCTCTTGGATTTATTTATTTATTTATTTAGTGTTCGTCTTGCCCTTATGCCATTTTTTTCATTTACATGCAAAAAAAAAAAATTAAGCCAGTTGTGAATGTATGTTGGAATTTGGCCTTAACTAATTTTTATCTCTTTGGTATATAATACCTGTGAAACCTTGGGCTCTAGTTTTGTCCTGGGCAGGTTTTAGTTTCTGTTACCTTAAATGAAAAGAGAGACCTCTTTGTGTCAAGTTCCTGGGCCTGTAACAGACTTCACTCCTCTGTTGTGGGAGGAGAGGTATTGGCTGTGTATTTACTAAGCAGCCCATCAGCAAATGTATGTCCAAGCCTTAGTTTCTGAAGACTCGCTATGCTTTGTGCTTCATATCCTCATCTCAAAGATGTGGGAGTTGAGTTACTCATACATTGTAGCTAGCTTGTTTGGTTGAAAATGAATAATAGCTTTCAATTTTCCTTTCTCTTCCTACCGGTCTTTAAATTGCCATAATTAACTTGATAATGCAGTAAACATCTCTACTTTTACTGGAAATAATCTGTTTAGATTAACCCTGAAACTTACATTTTCCTCTTGAAGCCACAGCTCTGTGTCTGTTTAATTTTTCACCATTTCTAGGTGCGAATTTACACACTTCCACTTTTTGACTGAAGAAACTGCAGAATCGAATCTTGCAGTTCCCCTCAGGAGTGCAGTAACTTTTGCTATGGGGAAAGTCTCCCCAGGTTTCGCAGTGTCTAGAGTTCTAATCTTAAATGTGGGATATACTGAAACAAAGAAAAGTATCACTTGTAATTCTGTTTACTCTGAAGATTTGATTGAATCATATTTACCGACTTTGAAATTGAGAAATGACAAAATTAGGTTAATTTATTCCATTCTGTTCTAGTGTTTTTCTAGCAATGTTGCATCTTCAGGTTTTGAAGTGTTTCTCCTCCTCTCTTCCCCTGGCTGGAATACCAGAGAACATTTCTTCATACATAGGCTTCTGTTTTCCATGTGCAAGCTGTCTGTATTGATACATGAAAGAGAAGCAGTTACTACAAATTTGGTTCCTGGGGCACTACTCTAGAGCACTTGACATCTGGGGAAACTGCAATTTCCACAGCTTTAGAAGGCAGAAATGAACAATTTTTCATTACCTCTGAATTTAGAAGGTTGGTCTTAGGTGATGAGCAGATGTGCAGAAGGTTTTGAATAGCAGCCATCTGAGAGACCAGCTGGCGTTTCAAGAACTTTGAAACTAATTTACAAATGAGAATAAAAATTGCCATGTTCTTATGGTGTAAGCCAAAGCTCTCGACATCAGTGACTATCAGAAAAACCTGAAGTTGTGTGTCGTACATTGTAATCATTACTCATTTGTTGTACTTGGCAATTAGAGGTATTTATGATTTTGTGTGCTTTATTAGAACATGGAAAAACTGTTTGTTTCCCTCTTCTTACGAGTTTAAAATAATTTGAACTTTAATTAGATGAACACAGTAGCATCAGATAAAATTATTTATTGAAAGTGCAGCATTAAGAAATTATTAAATATGTCCGCATTGTCTTAGTGAAGTAGTTCATTCATTCTTTCCAAATTCACTTCTTCACAAATTTGGTACTCCATAATTTATTTGTAGAAGTCAAACTGGTTTGGATCCTGTGTTGCTGGCATGTGTTGCTCAGTTGGGATTTATTAAGTATTTTTTGTGAAAATGTGAAGACTGCAACTGGACTGCATGATTTGCTGAATCCCGCAGTAAACCTAATGAAATCTGAAATACTGTTGCTGAAGACTACAAATTCTTCAGAATTGATCAAGTTCTTTAAAATGGCTAATTTTCTATTCTGGCCGTTGTTTTAAAAACAAACTTTAGTCAGAATTGTTTCTTAATACTACTGAAATGACTTATCTCCCTGTTCTGCAGTTTGTCTGTGATTTTCAAGGCACTCTCTTGTTTGCTAAGTATTGGTCAGCAGTGACCTATTACTTTGCTTATTCTCTTTTGTATCCTCCACTGACATTTGAACTGCTATACAAAAAGTAACAGCAGATTCTCCATAGCTTCAGTACAAATTTTTTAACTGGAAGTGATACTGATGTGACTTGTGCTTACTCTTTACATTTTCTGGTTAATTCCGTTATGCTGCGTTACTGAATCTTCATCTGGATGCCTGCGTAATGCTACTCTAAAACCGAATTAGTATTTTTACAGTTTCCCTTGATCTCATCTTTCGCATATGAAAAATGAAACAAATGAAACTGCAAATTTGGGACACGTTCTATAAGGACATAACCATGAAACAGCGGAAGAATGAGAGATGTGTCTTATTGGCTTCCACATTTGTTTATCACAGTGTTAAAAGTTTGTATGACTGATGTGCGTTGCTTCTACTTTTGGGTTTATTTGCATCTGTTTCAGCTAATGTCCTTGTAAATACTACTTTCTCTTTTGGGCAGGGAGAGAATCCTCCCTGGACTCTTCGTATCAGCCTAGAGGAATCAGTAGTTTGAAGTCAGAGTTTACTAACCCTATGTATTGTTAGCTATGCAAATCTGCTTGTGTCTAGAAAACTGTCTCTTCCAAAGGATATGAAGTCTTAGAGAAAAAACATACTTGCAGCTATGAATTAAACAACTGCAAAACAAGCCTTAAGAGACCTCCTCTAGTTTTGAACAATTGTCTGTAACTTAATGTGTGTAACTAACAGTTCTTACAAACATTTCTGCCAAGGCGCACATGCCATAATTTTTTTCTGTTGAAAACAAAAGGATGAGTTTCCCTTTTAGTCATACCTTACCTCAGTTGTGTAGAGGCAACAGAACAAAAAGGTGACCGCTTTCCACTGTTTTAAATCCTTATCCTGCCTGCGCATGCTCATGTGCTTAGTCACATCTTAACTGGGGCTTTTGTGAGGCTTGGTAGACATGTATGTGTTGGCAGGATTGGGATCTTGGGGTGTTTGGGGGTTTTAATAGCTTTTCAAATCTGGGGTCAGTCAAAGGACTAATACCTACTGAATCAGCATAGGGTGCTGAACTTGCAAAAGGATCATTTACTGAAATGACAGCTCAGAGGTGAACCAAATGTACTTGCCTTTAGCGTTAAGGTTGTACAGCTTCCTTTGCTTTAATGTATTTGACGTGTTTTATTGTAAATGTGATCATAATGTACGATCTATTCCAAATACATTCACACCAAAATGTTAACATTCTGGGCCTTGCAAGCTTTTTCATTCATGCTTGGTTCAAGGTGCTGCTGTGCCTGGTAGAACAGGCCTACTGTAAACAGGCTTCCATTGACAACTTTATATGAGCCCTATGGGGTTGTATAATGGCAGGAAGCTTCAATGCATGGTGCAAATGTGCATCATCTTTTTCTTTTGTTGATGTCTTTTAACAGTTGATGTGAATTTCAATGTGTGGCTAGAAGGATTTGCTGCGGAGAGCATGGCTGAATGTTCTTGTTTAAAATGCCACTGCTATGTAATGGAAAGAATTGAGAAACTACATGTTCAGCGCAGCCAGGCTGAGGGTGTGTTTGTATTCGTGTGCATCATTCTTCCACTTCACCAAAAACGTTGGACAGCCTGAAATAGTGGAAAATACTGAAGGAACTGCTGAGTTAAATAACAGAAGTCCTTCTGATTCTTTTTCATATTCGGGCTTTACAGCAGTATCTTCAACTTAACTAGCAATGGAATATAATAGATGACTTGTGATGATGTAAACTGTACATTTCAGAATAACATGCTTTACATGCATGCTTCAGGCACTTGCATGCAGAGCTCGACTGACTACTTCTACCTACAGATATTTGCAAGTGTGTCTCTGATAAAGCTAGATATGAAAGATAGCCATATTTTTTTTACAGCTTACAGAATTCAAGACTTGATTGTGACCTAACTTAAGCTTGTAATTATTTGGAATGGATGAGTAATAAAAATCTCATGGGTGAGTCTTTCCCAAAGCATGTGTGAGTTGATCTCACTAAGGCTGAGAAATATTTTTCTTTTCATCACTGGTGGGATTTTGCTCTAGTGGACAAACTTAGTTTTCAAAGGATGTCCACATTTAATTCTTGCTATTTAAGTAAGCAAGCAGTAAGCTTGCAGTGAGCTGACAGAAGCAAGCGTTTGGTTTTTTAGACCTATTTTACAAGTGACAATCCCAAAGAAGGAATGTTGTCCTAGTAATTGTGAAACTTTTAAGTATATTAATGCATGCAGAGAAAACTTTGTGCCAAAATACTGTTTCATATTTCCCTCTGTTGGAAGCTGAAGTGTTATGCAAAACTACTAGTAAGTTATTCAGAAGTATAAAATGTTTTGTTCACAAATGAAGCACCACTTTAGTCCTGTAAATATTTTGGAATAAAGTTAACTTCAATCGATTTTTGTTTCTGTTTTACTGGCTGTGATCTCCTGCCTGCAGAGGCATGGGTGGGGTATTCTGTGTCTCTTGGCAAGTACCACCCGCTGCTCCTAATATCTTACCTTTTGAAAGCTTGTTGGCTTTTGAAGGGGTAGAGATTTTTGTAAATTAGGACTATGTTATGTCAGTCCTTGATTTCCAGAGATGGCAAAAGTTTTCCTGTGTAGTCCTGCTTTTCAGTGAATCCTAGGAAGTATAAACTCAGAATACAAATGTAGTCAGAATGTCGAATGTGACATTTCACAAACCTGAAACAAATCCATTAGAGAGGTGTTCTGCTATAAGTGAACCTACACATCACCTCCTGTGCTGAATCTCATGCGTACTGACAGGGTCGAGTTCTTCCAACCAGCAGCACCCAGGCTGGCTGCAATAATAGCGCTATTCCCCTTGTAGGAATCACTCTGCTTAGTTTAGGCTGTTATTTCAGGCTTTTCATTATTCAGAACAAATCTGGCCCATGGATATAAGTCAGATACTTAGACTGGTCTTCATGAAACTTTCACAAATGGTAGGCAGCCTAAAAGGCAGACCAACTTTAAATCTTGATTGAGAAGAGGATAATGGCCGTTTAGAAGCGAAGCCTCATGTATATTTGAACTACTTTCTTGTTTGCTATGCTGAGAATTCACTTATTACTTCTGGCAGTCAAAGCATCCCTGACCAGTTTGTGTTTAGTTCCTGAACTTCCTTCACTTAAAGAAATTGCGTGCTGGCAAGCTGATTGTTTCCTGTCAAAACAATGGAATTAAAGACAGGGGCAATTTTCTGGCTCCAGGATTTGACAGTGAGTCCTCTGGAATCAGCCCTTTGGAAGGTTTGACCTAAAACAAAAGGGGAAAACATGTTGATTTAACTTTCAGGTGTTCCATCATTGTGTTTTACATTGTAGACAACAATGTACCCTTTTCACTTATTTTACTTTGGCATTTGAATACAGGAAGCACTTCTAGCTGATCTAGCCCTTAACTTTTATTTCCTTTCCTTGAACGGGAATGGCTTAATTCTTGAGAGAATTCACGCGTAAACAAGAAGCTGCCGTTTCCTGTGGTCAAAGAACCCAGTGGATTCAAGGGCACATAACTTGATTTAAGCTTACCATGGCTTAAGTGTTGTGTACTGGTTTCTTTATGTTCTAGGCCTTTCATTAGCAGCTTTACTGGTCTTATGCTGAAAGTCCTGTAGCAATAACCTGTGAGCAGGGGCTGTGTGTGAAGGATGCTGCTTTTGTAGAGCTTGTATTCTATAGCTAAATACGAAAAAAACAGGATTAGAAAATATATTGCCATAGAGGGAAGGGCAAAAGAGAGGAGGAAGTGATATGTTGGCAGTGTCAGTTGGATCAGAATGATGCTTCCCTGATGTAACTGTAGCACCATCGCTGAATAGAAGTTAGGACAAATTACTATGAGAAGAAAACCTTTGTGTCCTGGAAATTTAAAAACTAAGGTAGAGCTTGACTCCCGTCATTGCCTGAGATGTTCAGATACGCAGAGTACTGAGAGAGAGAAGGGATCCATGCAGATCATACTATCAGCTATAACGACCTATTTTTTAGTACATCTTTATAACTTTTTACTAGGTTCTTTATAATTTTCCCTCTTCACTTGCAACAAAACACCAAACAAGTACAAAAAATTACTACCATTTCAGATGTAAATGTTTCACCTCTGCTCTTCAGGAAGAGTGAAGGGATGCAGAAGACGCTGATCCTGTCAGCCCCGGTGCTGTTTCTGGTGCAGGTGCTGGTTGTGGCTGCTCAGCAGGTGGCATCCTCTCTCCTCTCTCTGGCACAGAGGTCCAGTCGCCTGAAACATCAAATTCGCTGCCAGAAAATGGTGGCCCTGTTCTACCCCCCAGTGCGACAGCTCTCATGCCCAGCACCTCAAGCAGAGATGCTACTCAAAGGTATGCTACTTAAAGAATCGTATTGTACTTTCTATACAGATTAGTGATCTGAAAAGTTTCCAGATTTCCCCAAGCATTTCCCAGGAAAATTTGTGTTAGGGGACAAAGCAGACTGCTTAGAGCTATTATTGAACACTAGCACTCAGCTCCTGCATTATGCAGGTTGTTTCACTTGAGTGTGGGGTGAAGAGATGGCGCTGTGTTTTAAAGGAATAGATGCAGAATTATTTAGATACCTAGAATGCATGTCACTTATTTTACTGAAACTAGGTAAGGTGAGGATTCTTTAGCTCTGATGTTGAGATACCTGAAGATGAATACAATTAAGAAATTGGTGCTGGAAAACTACTAAAAAATTACATTTATGCACATGTTTACTGGTAAATAAATACATCTAAAAAGACATTAAATTTTCACTTTAAAATGGAAGGAACCATATGCCGGGAGCCTCATACTGCTAATATCTTTCCATATTCCAAACTTATATCAAAGCATCAAAAGAAGGGAAGTGTAAGTTGCAATGAATCTGTGTCCTGAATGCTGAATTGCGTTGTAGTTACTTCTGTATCTAAGGAAAGACTGCTGTTTTACTTTGGGTTTTGTTTAACACAAAAGCAAGAGAGAACTTGATCTGAAAGTCCCTCATTTAGCATGAGATGAAACAAGAATAAGTGAATACCAGAGTACGCAGAATACATATTAAACAGAAACAAGCAAAGAACACATTAACAGGATTTTAAAAAAAATAATCTACTTACAATGAGTAAGAAAAAGTAATTGTAAATAACTGTCAGTCCCACCACTGTCTGCTTTCCGGGTCATTTCCATTTCTTTTAGGTGCCAAATTAGCAAGGAATGTATGCAAATGTTTGTCTGTGAAGCTCAACAGGATTTAGCACTGTTTAAGTTAAGAATATTATTAAATGCCTTGTAGAGTAGGCACAGATTTAAGAATGTGCCTGAAGTTAGGCATTCTTTGATGCTCAGCAGCATCAAATACCTAATTACCATGCTAGGTTACCATAGTCATTCAGAGTGAATCTAAATGAAAAGGTTACACTTCATCCCCAGAATAAGCTATTTAAGGCTCTAATGAATCTGTCTTATGGTCAGGAAGAAACCTACATGAAAGTAATTGGCATTCATCAGCTTACAATGCTATTAATAGCATCTACAAAAACCCACAAATATCCCTATTGCTCATGAAGAATTTTTTTTTCTCACAGTGTAACAAACTTAAAAAAAAAAAAAAGACATTACAATATAGAGGTGTTAGGTCATTCTGAACGGCACGGCAGCTCGTGCAGTGTGGCTGACTGATAAGGAAGGCAGTCCCGAAAGCAGTGGAACCTCCAGCATTTCTGATTTGTTTCCGTCCTTGACCTTAGTATACCTTTTCCTGACAGTATTGGTTAAAGAGCCCTGGATGTCATTGTGTTTTGTACATTGGTTTTGATCTGTATATGGAATCTGCATACAGTCACGCCAACTGTTCTTTTTAAAAGCAATAGGATTAGAAATGCTTGCAATGCTTCTGTCTGATGTAAAAACAGTGTCAGTATAAAAGCTTATTGCAGGACTGAGACCTTTGTGTGGCTTGAGATGAATGACAATTCATGAATTTCTATTTTCTGTCCCCTCACTTCATTCACAATGTCAGCTCCTCTTTCACCCTCCTGCTCTCTTGCTCTAGCATCATGACTCCAGGAAGCCATGTCAGCTGGAGTACCTTTGACCATCTGCTGAGAAATAGTGTTTTTTGTATTCTTCTAAGAATGGTCTGAAGTATTCTTGGGAGTGGCATCTTTCACTAGTGAAAATATTTGTGAAAACATAAAAAATACTGAGCCATTTGGATCAAGCGTGTCAATCTCTCTATGCCTTACAGCTTCTGGATTTCTCACATCTTCATGTTTCAGTGTTCTTTTTGTTAGTGGGTTCTTCATTTCACCTTTGAATAGTGTAACTTGTTAGGTATTTCCACTTAATGCTATATGCTGAAGAGGCTACAAGAAAGCTGGAAAGGGGCTGTTCACAAAGGCCTGTAGTGATAGGGCGAGGGGCAATGGGTATAAAATGGAGAGGGGCAGGTTTAGACTGGACACAAGGAAAAATTTCTTCACCATGAGGGTGGTGAGTCCCTGGCCCAGGTTGCCCAGGGAAGCTGTGGCTGCCCCATCCCTGGAGGAGTTCAAGACCAGGATGGATGGGCCTTGGGCAGCCTGATCCAGTGGGAGGTGTCCCTGTTCATGGCAGGGGGTTGAAACTGGAGAACTGGATGGGCTTTCAGATCCCTTCCAACCCAAACTACTCTATGATTCTATGACTCCTCCATCAGGCCTGTTCCTGAGGGGGAAATGCCTCTACCAGCATTGGGAGAGCTGCCTGGGGAGTGGGACACTGCAGGGAAACTCTTGATGTTCCTCCTAACCTCAAATTATCCTATGGGTCCTGTCATTTTTGTGGATATGGCAGATCTTCATATCCAGAACTGGCTGTGGGGAAGGACTCTGAAGTCTAATGATGGGCAGGTGTCTGGGAACAGTCCAAGAACAGTAAATGGGAGATGTGACAGAACCAGGCAGCTTGGAAGGAAAAATTGAGGATCATGTTGAAAGGGGCAGACAGAAGGAGAAAGCCTATACAGAGGTTTAAAAACAGGAATAGGAAAGGAGTTCTGCATATGAGAAAAATGGATGTCAACTGACCAAAAAGGAGCAAAAGGAAAGGAAAACTGTGAGGATGGTGAAGAAAAGAACAAATACAAAATGAGGAGGCAAATTGATCTTACAATATAAGGAATTAAATAATGAATCACTGCCCTGTGGATCTTTAAATATTAAAAAATATAAAAAAGAAAATTGATCATACAATGAGCATATTTTTGTGTTAAAAATCATTAGCTAGCACTACTGAGACCATCTGCAGCTCAGTCCTATGGTTATTTTATAATATGGCATGAAGACTGAGCCACAAGTGCTCTTACCAGAAGGTGGGATTTTAAGGACATCTATTTATTCAGGTATTTGCAGGAAAATCTGTGTTTGATAGGAATGGTTGGACTTGATGATCCTGGGGGTCTTTTCCAACCTAGTGATTCTATGATTCTATTCTATGAAAAGTTCAGGGACTGAAAGAGTCCTAGTCTTGTAGGCTGATATATCTGTTTGTTTGATTTTTTTTCTTTTCCACTGTCGTCTTACTTGGGGCTTTTTTTAGCTTATGTTCTCTCCAGAAGTCTTAAGCCAATCCCTTAGAGTCAACAGACGTGGTTAATGCTTAACTAAAAAAATTGTATGAGAGCTTCATCATATAGTAAGGCAGATTCACAAGGTCATGAACTGAGGTACACTCTTAGAGTTCTATTTTCTTCTTAATATTGCATCATCGTTTGGGTCCCAATACTTAAAAAACAAACCCACAAATCAAAACCCAACCTCAAAGCAACCTTTCCAAGCGTTACATCTCTGTTTAGCAGAATGTGGAAATTATTCACTGATTTTTGTTTGACATAAAATGTCCTTGATACAACCCTGTACAACACACAACTTGCATCTTGATAAAGACTGTGTATCCTGGTTAGGTGAAGATAATATTTGGTACAGATCATCAATACCATTGTTCTTTAACAGATTACTTCATTTTTGATATATACTTCAGGCATATTACCTAATTCTGATCTGGCACTTCTCTGAGATGCGACTAAGATATTTTCTCAGGGAAATAAGGGAAGTCTGAGTTAATCATTAATGTGAAATGGTGTGGGAAGGTATTGTTAAAGTAGAAAGGTGCTGAACGAGTGTATCACGCAAGGCTTACAAACTGTCAGTGTAAATACCATTGTCAGATTCATGTAGTCAGATGTGATTATTAAACTCTCGGGTGATATTCTAATGTAACACCTACAGAGTTCATCAGCTTCAGAAAAGCTGCACGGATACAAATAAGTGTAGAAGCTGACCTTTCCAATTCACATTCTGAGTCACAACTTCATCTCAAAAGCTGATGTAATCGTAATGCACTTCGCCTTTACATCCATTTTATCTTCCTACAATTCTTATTACTAAAAATAAACCTGTTCTGGAAAGTTAAAGTGGACATGTGACAGTGGCCACTTTGGATAAGCCCCAGCACTCAGACACTCCTCCCTATTAACGGTTCCATTGTAGTTCTGCCTAATGCCCCAGTGCAGCATCTGCTTTCTCCTAGATTACCTGGCATCGAGACAATTGATAAATGCAGCAGAAGAAAGCTCCCAGTTCATTGCCTGCATTAGTTTTACCTTTTGCTTTGTGAATCATTTAAATCTTAACAAAAGAGGGGACCAAACATCTCTGCTCAGTTAGTTGGAAATTCTCAGGCATTAGATGGATTTTAAATGTAGTTTGGCAGGGCAGAAATTTCAGGGTCACTCAGTGCTGCATCGGCAGATCAAGAGCTGTCTTTAAAGTTTTGTATGTCAGCTGGAAGATGCAGAGATGGGTCAAAAAAAAATGTTATTAGGACTAACTTCTATCCTATGACCATGCTATTTAAATCCAGAAAGGCAGAGGAGTATGTAGGAATGAAAACAATGCCCGAGTGCCATTTCCTAAATCTGTCAGCAACAATTGTAATGTAAGACCTTCTGCTTTACTTATCCTATAATAGAGCAACAACATGTAGCTCTAGAATTTACACCATGGCTGCTCTCTCCCTGCTGACACCTCCAAAATTATCTTGTAATAAAAATACTGTTTTTCAGTCAAAAGATAATAGTTATGTCTTTAAAGGGGCTAGCTCAGTCAGCACTAATAATTTCTTCATGAGCTTTGTTTTCAACAGTGTTATTTAGAAAAGAGCCTTGGATAATGCCCTTAGTATAGCACTGCAAACACACAAACAGATTGGACTTCTAGACTTACATGTTCAAAAATTTTTGAACCAAATTAAGATAGAGAGGGGGTGGTGCATGGATGCATAACGCTGCATATATTAAGCTGTAGTTTCTGTATGTGTGGCAATGCTTTGCTCACTTCTAAGGATTTAAGCATTTACTATGTACAAATATTTACACTGGGCAAAACCAAAAAGAACTTCCTTTTAACAATGGTGTCTGATACTTCCCATTTTGAACTTGCATCACAGTTTCCATGTCACCGAAGGATGCATAAGGTTGCAGGCTATTTGAAGGAACATTTCTCTGTAAGTTTGTTAAATTTCAGTGCTCACAACTTTTATTTCTTATGTCTTGATAAAAATTGTGAGCACTGAAATACATCTGTCTTAAAATCATCAGATGAAGACCAGCCTAGTAAGAAGGATTTCCTCAGAGGTGACAGATGTGGGTAAAGGTCCCCACAGCTTCACCCCTGGCAAGTGAGCAGGAGAGTGAAAAGAAAGCAGCTTGTGCTCTTCCCGTGGCAGATTCCGCAAAACATGTCGGGAAGGTTCAAGACGAAAAAAGGTGAAAAATACCTTTGTTGTGGATCCTGATGAAGTTTACACAGTGACAATGCTCAACAGAGATATGGCTGAGGTGCCTTTGTGTGTGCCAGAACTTGAGGTGCTGGGGGAAATTGCAGGGAAAAAATGTTAGCACCTCCAGGATTACCTGGTGAGTTGAAGATTTGATGATTTAAGTCCCATTTGATTCTGATTTTGAAGAAGCCTGTAAACGGCTCTCTTCAGCTCTGCTCCACAAGAATAATCTGTGAAATTATTTACAGTGGGCAGGCATTTTTATCAAGTCTCTTTCTAACCTTTTCTTCACTATCCACATGTCTATACAGTATTGTCATTCTCTTTCAAGGCTAAAGAACCATCAGGCTTTACCTGATGATGGCAAGAGCTGGATTCAAGAGCTGAAATTTCTGAACTGCATCCTCCTCATGTAAATCAGTTTATATAGGTGCTCATCTGCATCTCATGTTACGTTGATCTGGCTAGTCCAAAGCTTATTATGTGGGATATTTTTAATTTCTTATCTCAGGAATTTCACAATTTTTTTAATGACAGTATTTTGTTTACTATCTTTGGGGAATCTGTATTTTCAGCTTGGTTAAACTCCATTGCCTACAATCACCAGTAAAGGAAGCAGTTGGGGTTTGTTGTTGTTTTTCTGGGAAATATTACCAAGGTTGTGGGAGAAAAGAAGAGGCCTGAAAAAGCCCAAAAGCAAGAGTGCAACACAAGTTTATGAGAAGAAGAAGTAAGGCAACTAAAATTACCAGAAGAGGGGAAGTCAAACTCCACAAGGGCTATTGTGTAAAGTATAATACGTTACTTTACTTTTACTATTGTGTAAAGTACAGCAGAAGCTAAATTACTCTGAATTTGTGTTCCCCATGTTCCCCACCAAGATATATCCAAAACTGGCTGAATTTCAAACCAATTTAGTTGATCAGTTCTGATAGTTTCACAATAGTTTAAAAATGCAAGGACTTTGCATATTAATGTAAAAAAATCTTACTGTTTACTGGTTTTAAAGTTAAAATAACATCAGCAAACCCAAGTGTTAATGCCTTAGAAAATGTTCATTGTGACAGATAGAAATTAGCAAAAAAAAAAATTCAAAATGTATGTAAGATATAGCCTTATAGCCTGTTTGAACAACTCTTTGGGTCTGTTCTTTCCAGAGAAGATGAAAACCAAATGTACGTTCATGTTATTTCCCTGAAACACTCATTTTTGGGAGGGAGGCACAGGAAAGAGACCTGTAGTGCATGTTAAAGGACAAGTGAGACAGTTTTACCATCCTGGGCTAATTAATTCAGATGTAATCCTTTATATTGTTACTAACTGGTTTTTCAAAACCTATCATTGTCCTGTGAACATAAAATAATGACACGACAAATCACTGGGAAGCACAATTAAAAAATGTAACACTGCTGGGTGTATTATTTCATTCCCTGGTTATGGACTGTCATTAAAAAGATCTAGAACCCAGCAGCAATAGCATAGGAGTTATTTAGAAACTTATTAATGAAGGAATTAAAGCAGATATTTCTAATAAGAAACAATGGAGAGCTTTTCCCTGTGTTCTGCTGAATATTTTTTTTTTAACTCTTGGTTCTTATCACATTTACTTGTCCCATTCTTAATCTCATCAGCCGCATTTCCACTGCCCAGACTTTCAAGGGAACAGTGAGTGCTGCAGATAAAATGGTGAAGGTGTAAAACCTCCTGCTCAGAAGCTAAATCAGAATCACACGTCAACACAGGTCAGACTCAGGCTCTGGCAGGATGGCCGGATCATTGTTTTTAATGCAATTTACTAATTAAAAACGAGCACCAGATTACGGAAAGTCTGGAATGAAGCGGCTTGCTAAAATAGCGCTCTGGCTGCTTGAACTGCTTGCACCAGAGCCTGCTTTTCATTCAGCTCTAATTCGTTTGAATATCGCTTGGCAATGATGAATTACTTCTCTGAAAAGCACAGAGATGTTCCGCCCTTCATCCCTGCTCGGGCTGGAGCTGCTTTTCCCACCGATGGGAACCGGCGGCTGGGCTGCTGCAGGTGTATTTTTTTTCAGCAGATGCACTGTAAACGCATTAGAGCGGCTTAGCTGGATTTCTTCCTTTAAATGTACACTGCGAGATCCAACTTGCAAGCCAGCTGTTTCTTATCGGCCCCTTTAATCTGCCGGAGCCCGGCTTTGCTCCTTCCTTCCAGCGGCTATTTCTGGAGCGAGAGCAGGAGCGCCGCTGCCAACGCGAATGCGGGTACCGGGGATCCCGGCCGGCCCCGCTCCCCAGCACAGAGCCGGGACACGGCCGGGAGGGGCAGGAGAGCGACAGGAGGAGAAGGAAAAGGAGGAGGAGGAGGAGGAAAGGAAGAAGGAGGAGGAGGAAGGGGAAAATCGTAGAATCATAGAATCACTAGGTTGGAAAGGACCCACCGGATCATCGACTCCAACCATTCCCATCAGTCACTAAACCATGGCCCTCAGCGCCTCGTCCACCCGTCTTTTAAAGAAGAAAATGGAGGAGTAGGAGAAAAAGAAGACGGAGGAGTAGGAGAAGGAGGAGGTGGAGAAGAATAAGAAAAAGGAGGAGAAGGAAAAAGAGAACAAGGAAAAGGAAGAGAGGAAGGAAGAGCAGGAGGAGGAGAAGGAAAAGGAGAAGGAGGAAAAAGAGGAGGAGGAGGAGAAGGAAAAAGAGGAGGAGGAGGAGAAGGAAAAAGAG
>WAAB01011798.1:5284-86895 GCA_013389865.1 Piaya cayana | reverse complement strand
TCTCTATCATTTTCTCTTGATCCAGACCCATGCAGTGGAGAAAGGAGAGGGATGATGGCTGGAAAAAATAGAGGTATTCTTGGGTCCTAAATGCCTGCTCATCCTGCTATCTTGTGGATTGATTTTCATGGTCAGAGAAAGGTACCAGTGCTGTACCTCCACTGAAATATGTCTCTAAGCAAAATACATTCAATAGTATAAATAATTAAACACACTAAACAAGTAACAGAGAAAACAGCCTAATAGCAGAGACTGTAGGATGCTTGTACTGCATTAAAATAGATCAGGTCTGAAGTGACTGAATTATGCTTTGTCAAGGAAGAGAGGATATCAATATTGTGAGGCAAACTCTAATCAGTCCAGATGTCACAGGCTGAATTCTTCTGCCAGGGACCATTCCTCTAAGGCTGTGTCTCGAACAACCATGGGGGAAGTGGAGAAAATTACACAGAGGACACTCCTGAGCTGCCCTCAGCATTTGTCTGTGCCATCTGCAGTGTGTCTGGCTGGTGATTTACACTGATGGGCATTGCTTGGCAGTCTTAGTATTGTTCTCCATCCATGAGGTCTTATTCCCTGGAAATGCCAAAGGATGTTCAATTTTCCATCAGTCCGGTCACATTTCACCACATGGGAACAGGTTTGTCAGCAGGCATGGTGCTGTGCTGGGTGGATGCTTTTTGCAGTCTCTAACACTGATGCAGCTGCATTAACGTGAAAGCTGCTGATGGAAGAATGTTTTTCCCAGAGCTCCCAGTCAGTCTCCGTTCTGTTACTGAAAAACTCCTTGTGGCTTAATGGCTGTCATCACATTGGGAGTTTGGGAAGATTTTAGACCATCCACGCACACCCCCCCCCCCCTTCCTATACTGAGGGCTGCAAGGAGGGGGAAGTGAAGACTGGAATGGGGGAAGAAAGCTGCTGTTTAGAGCCTGTTAAACAATTCAATGAAGTGAGAGATGCTTAATGGTTTTGTGATGGGCTGGGAAGCCGGGCTGCCGCTTCTCGCCCCCCTGAGACCATCTCTGTTGCCTTGGTGCCACCACTGCCTGACAGCCCATCCCACCCCGTGGTGAACTCATGCGGTTCATTAATTATACAGTTGTTCTTTTTCTTTTGTTTCTCCAAAACACACAGTGCGGGTGGTACAATTTCTTTACCTCTTGTGCCGTGTCTCCTAGCACCCCCAACCAAACAGCTTTGCATGCTCTGCTGAGGATCATTGTCAATAGATTTATTGATGTGGTTCTGCTCACTCCCTAAACAGATGTTATGTCCTTAATGTGTCATTTTGGTGTATTAAATGGGAGCCATTGCTACAGGAAGGTGGTAAATTCCCAACTTATCAGCATGAAGGAAGAGGAAAGAGGGTCCTTGTCTGGAGCCCTTGTCAGGACTGGCTGGAGACACCAGTTACGGGAGCATTACAAACTGATCTGCTGCACCTCTGCTCACCAGAGACGCGAAGGTCATTGTCTGATGGCTAATTTAATGATGGTGATGCTGACATTGTCCTTATTTTACGCTCGTCAAAACAGCACCAGCTGTATTTTATGTACCATTGACTTTTTCCCTCTGGTGAGAAGTTACACAATTTGTATTTATATAAACATGATGGGTCAAGGTTCCCAGGGAGAGGCACCACTTCACTGGTTGAAAAACAGACAAAAATTCAGGTGTTCAATCTTTTCAGGACTGGTGTTGATAAAAATCCTGGAACTGCTTTTTTTAATCTATATTTAATTTTCTAAGTTGACTTTTTATTTTTCAAATAGATAATGTGAGAGAGAGGGGTTGGTACTTGTGGGAAAGGAAGCAGTGGCAAGAATAAAGGTGATGATGTAATTAACCCCTATGAGATAATTATTGGTTGTGGGTGAATTATGGAAATCATTATTTGCCATAAAAGCAACCTCTCTGTTGAGTCTATAATGTTTAGTATCCAGTAATTACGAGTGTTAAGTTCTTAAGCTCAGAATCAAGACTTACCAGGTCACAGAAAAAGTGGTTATTTTGTAAAATACCATCTCCTTTATTTGTTTTCTGTAGGAGCACACACTGGTGAGGCAAACAAGTTTGATGTTTTCCCCTACAACTGATACAAAAGCATTTAAAACTGTGTCACAGACCAAAGCTAACACACATTCACTCCATCTTTTTATTTTCATGAAAGCCATTCATTATGGATTCCTGTTGGCAAGGTTTGCATTCATGCTCTTGCAGTTTGGCTCCAGCCAGCACACGGTGCTTTGCTTGCAGCTTCTTGGTGCTGCTGAATGTAGTGAAATGAAGGGATTGTGTGGAAGCTGGGACCTCTGCTTGAGTAGTGTATCAAACATAAAAAACCCCATTCTCTTGGCTGCACAGTTCAGGTAGCTGGGTGAAACGTAGAAAGATACAAAAGCCTTTGCTCTGATAGACATCCTTTAGCTTAAACTGCAGAACACCAGAGCCCTCAGCATAAAACACACAAGAAAAGTACCTAAGTATTATTGCTCCCATTTTAAGGGGAATTGGTAAATATAAAATCACTTAAAGGTCATATAAAACCCCGAAAGAACATGGAATAGAGAGGTACCTGCTCCTCCTCTTTAAACAAAAGCACATCCATTCTCCATCTGTACATCGTGACAGGGAGGTTGGAGTCTGTTTCAGTTGGTTTCTCCACAAAGTCATCACTTATCCATACTTGTGCAATCTTATAAACACTGTTAATACACAGATGAGGGCAAAGCTTGAGGAAGACTTGTCAGTTTTTAGGATTCCCTAGGTTCCTTAGAGAATTACAGAAACTACTGTTTCAGGTTCCATTGATCAAAAGGGAGGAACACATTTTAAGGGAAAATTTGTATAAAGATGCATTACAGTGCTCTGAACCAGCCTTTAAAGGGAGATCTGCAGGGGTCATATGGTCCATGGCAATGAGTGCAGGGCCTATTACTCTGTATTAAAGTTGGAAAAAATAGGGTGGAAGAAACAGTGTCAAACTGAAAGTTGTCCTGCATTCCTATCTCTATTAGGTGCCCTCATTCAAATTTGAAACAAACTTTCTTTCCTTTTGGAAAGTGGCAGGGAGGTCAAAGATCCAAACTGAAGGGGAAAGTCTGTAAGAAGCCAGCATCAAGCTCCTAGCTCTCTGGGCCCTGAATGTTGTCACAATAAATACTGCATGATACTGTGAATAATGGATAAGCACTGACAGGTTTTAAAGCATTTACACTGGGTTTACTGGAGCCTTTCATTTATCAACCA
This sequence comes from Piaya cayana, assembly GCA_013389865.1. Classification (NCBI taxonomy): domain Eukaryota; kingdom Metazoa; phylum Chordata; class Aves; order Cuculiformes; family Coccyzidae; genus Piaya; species Piaya cayana. The sequence goes on along the minus strand of WAAB01011798.1, from coordinate 83,643 downwards.
TTGCCAAGCTAAGGTTCCTGTGGAAGTCAAACCCACTGCTTCCTCTTAGTCACTTTGCAGTTTAACTCCTACGAGAAGACAGTTTTATCTTAAACACATAGTGGAGTCTCTCTTGTCAGGGCTTTTATCTGTTACTTGTGTAAGAAAACTTAGTTCCTAGGATTTAAAAAAACCCAATTACTTTGATAATCCTTCAGATCATAAAAGAAATCCCTACATTTTTATACATCAGGAAGGTTTTTGTATCCCCTGCAGGGTATTCCTGCATGTTAGAAAACGGGTATGATTTTTGCCTTCGTCATCGTACAAGCATTACACATCCCTCTTCTTCCTCTTAGATCAACGTACAGATACTCAGTTTTTGTTCCTGTTTAGCGTTTAGCTTCTAATCAGCATTTTAAAATTGTGGAAAGTTTTCTGCTTTCACTTACTGGTTTGCAAAGCAGAACTTTTAGTCTCCACCCTGTGCTGTCGTTAGAACAGTGTGCCTACTCGATCTTAAAGAAGGACAAAGGTGGCTCCATTATATAGCAAACTACTACTGATCACACAATTTTCACAAGTACCTACTCTTCTGAAATCCCAGTTGCTGGGCAGAATGCCTTAATTACCTGTGGCAGAGTTAGTAAAAAAAAAATACAGCCTAAACTATCCACTTCAGAACCCTGATAAACTATTACTGCACAAGTTTTGCATACTAAGCAAGCATATAAATCAGAAGACAAGGACCATACCTTCTGCCTCAAAGACAGGACTAGTTGATTACACATTAAAATGAAGAAGGAAAACAAGAATTAATATTCTGTAAAGAAGTAAAAATCACGCGAAGAGGTAGTTCATATGGCTTCTCCTTTTTTGGTATCACCTTTGCAACTCTAATTAGGAAAAATATTAGGAGGTTAGGGAGGCAACAGAGAAGTATTTCAGGTAAAGCTGTAGTCCAGGTTACAACAACAATCATGTGCCTACCACAGCATTACCACATTAAGGCTGTTACTGCTAAACTTGTCAAATTAATCTTGGGAAGTATATATTTTAGCAAATAAATTGTTTTCCAAAACATTACAGACAATAACCTGAAGTTACATTAGTCAGACAACAGAATGAAGAACCCTTGCAGGTATGCAGATGCTAAACACTTTTCTCACTGCAATGATTTATGACCTTGTATATGTGATCAAAAGTGGTATTTTTCAGGTTGCCAAAACTATGTTCTGTACTTCACTGATTGATGACAAACTACTCTGAAATATTTTATATGGATTTATTTCATAATTCCAGCTCAGTCCTCAAGGGATTTTATGTATTTCTCATAGGCATCTTCGTTCATCAGTTCATCAAGTTCAGCAGTGTTTTCCACAGTCATCTTGATAAGCCAACCTTAAGTTAGGAAATTGAAAAAAGAGTTGTTAATAGCCTGTGAGAAGGATGCATTCATGTTACTGCTTTAGAGAAGTCCTCCTCCCCTTTAGCATTAGTAGGATCAACAGGATTTCTTGTGCAACCAAAACAACGTTTCAATACTTTAAAAAAGGGACAACCAAAAGCCTGCCCTAAAGAAACAGCCTTGTGAGTCAGAGCAGCTCTGATGTAGTTCTGTCTGACAGTGCCGTCAAGGTGATGCTGCCTAGAAAGAGCAGAAGAGCCTGAGCTCTCAATACCATGAGCTGCTACAAGATCAAGAAAAGAGAAATGTGATCAAGGGAAATGGATTTAAATTCAACCACAGTCTATGTTGGAGAAGAACATGTTGTAAAGCAGCCGTCAGCACAGACATGACTAAAATAAGACTTTCATGTTAAATTTTATGAGTCTTGAACTAAATTCAATATATTCCATTCAACTCTCCACACCATTAAACTGGATGAACTAGGAAGTGCAGAGCCATTTGTTATAGCAAGAATCCAGGTGTTATTCATTATTAAAATAAAAAATTGACATCTTACCATCTTGATAACAAGATTTATTGACGAGCCCTGGATTATCTGCAAGGGCAGCATTAATCTCAGTCACTTCTCCTGAGAGAGGAGAGTAGAGTTCACTAGCAGCTTTCACACTTTCCAAAGCTCCAAACTCATCTGAAACACAGAATATGATTGAATACTTTTAAGAGGAAAATACGGCACACCTTAGTTTTTTTCAGCCAGACATTCTGGTGATACCCTGGCCATTGAAGAATTGTCTTGATCCTGAGCAATGAAACTGTCAAGAGACTGAAGTCACCAACTTTATGACAATAACCAGCAGTATTAAGTGTTATATTCATGCCCCTGAGCTACACTGGGGAGCTTGCAGAATGCTAGCTGGTCACACAGAAGGGACAGAAATTTACCTTTGCCTAATTCCTCAGCTGATGCCCTATAACATACGACATGATATCAGGTTAGAAAAAGCCATATTCAGCTCTTGCTGCAAGAGACCTAAGCAAGCCTTTTATTCACAATTTCAGCCTTTTTATACCTGTTAATGCTCACTCTTCTTTAACAGGGAAAATTACATAACTGAATGATTGAGAACATAAGAATTTGTAGTCATTAATAAGCAAAACCCCATGATTACAGCTGATACTCAAAAATTACTGAGTTTGTACATTCATAGAAAAAGTAGAGCTTGGTATCAATTAAATGTTTCACATCATGTAACTTGTGAAATACAAAATGGCAGAATTACAAATAAGGCAGCCTAAACACTAGCAAGTCCAAATCAAAGCATAAATGTTAAAACCAGGACATAGATAAAATTATTAAGAGAAGACATTTCAAATATTTTAGTTTTAAATAAGCGTCTTTTTAGTTTAATAAGCAGGTGTTTTCTGCTACCATGCATAGTTTGGCAGTGAGAATTTGAAATCAAAGCTGTCTCTTGTAGAAATACATGAGTTTGGTTTGTGGCCAGAAGATTCATACTATTATTAATGAACATAAAGATTACTTCATAAACTTAATATTCACAAAGGGTGAGGGGGGTGAGTAGAATAGTCAACTCATTAGAAATGAGAGCTGAAACTTACCATTCTTACTCAATTTTGTCCCAACTTCTGGAAGACTACAGTAAACAACGTCTCCTAAGGCTTCCTTAAAAAAAAAAAAAGGCAAAAGCATCAAAGCATACACTAAGGAAACAGTACATAGGAGAGATGCAATACAGTAATTCTAGAATCACTCTATATAAGTAATCTCAGTATCTAAATGTAGCTCTCATTCTTTAAGGACTACATACTTTCATTTTCTTTTTAATCACTTAACGTGAAAAACTGTTTTGCTATCATGCCCCAAATGCCAAATTATTGTTTCTCTATGACAGTGTTAATAACCCTTAGGCTGAGTTACAAGGTTGTATACAGATTTCTGCAGGCAGACTGAGAAATAACTCTCAGATAACATCTGCTGATGATCTTAGCATCAGCTACGGTAACAGCCATCTCAAGGGAAACAGTTCCCAATGATTTGAGGGAATTCTGCTTGTTACAAAGCACAGATTTACTTACAGTGCAATTTGAAATAAAGCACCATGATTCCTCCTCAGAGGCATGGACAACTCCAGAGCTGTTGGCATTCAATTTGTCCTTACTGAGTTAATAAGGAGCCTTATCACCGTATGAAGCAGAACAGGCTTCTGCTCTTCACTGACTAATGCACCTCATCTCACAAAAACCCAGGGATCTTACAGAGCATCAATGTTGTTCACAGAAAACTGAGATTGGAAAATGCTGCTCGTCCCAAGAAATGTTAATTCCCCTTCATTGATAGTGTCTCACATCAGATTTTCTTAAGTTTCACATGCAGTTGACCCGTATCCTGAAACTGGCTGTGAAAATTCCAAATCAAGTACTTGCACAAGAACAAACAAAAATCCACAGAAATTCCTGTCCTGGAGCAGGAAATACATTGCACACTGTACTTCTATTTGCAATTTTGCTTTAGACAGAGGCATTGCACTGTATTCACATTCAAGGGAAATTTGGCCTATAAAGTGCATGATATCCTCTTCACACAGCCATGAACTCCTCAGGGCTGTAGGAATCGAAGTAATGAGGGTTTTCAATTCTGCTGAACCATTAAGTTTCTCATCAAGTTTGGCTCCTATAGGCTCAATCTGAAGTCATATGGAATTTATCAGAATGCTGAATCAGCACTCATTTCACAAATAACGTGATAGATCTGAGTCCAAAATTCACGCTCATTGTATAGCATGTGCAATTAGAACAATAAAACCCAGGAACTGTCCAAAGAGCAAGGACAAGAGCAGGTACGCGTAAATAAATGCTGCAGGCTTGGGTAAGGGGGATCGATACCTGTGCAAAATTGCTGATTCCTACTGTTCCAATGCCATTTTCAACTGATACCCATTCATGCTTGTCTGTGAATTTGCGGGCTAAAATGAAACAAACTTGATATTTCAGAAATATGTGACATGTTGCTTGCTTAAATACAGTAACACATTTGCAGGCTTAAACTCTAGGTTTTTTTTTTTTACTGAGGTTCGATTTTGTTTGTTTTTTTCTTGAAAAACATTTTAAACAGTACATACAATTTACAGAAGCATTTTGTTCTGCCCATGACACGCTTAGTGACACTGTGGAACCTTGCTAGGGGTTCTGCATTTTCAGCCTGCTTTGTTTTCTTATTTCCATGGTTTCCCCATACATACTTTCTCCCTCCTCCCTCTTTTTTAAAAAAAATTAATTTATTTTTAATTTTTACTTGTAGCACCTATCCAACCAGGCAAGGGATGTTGCAGAAGCTGAAGAAGGTAACTTCTTAAACAGAGCTCCCTGGGTGCCAGAGTAGAGCAGGGGAACATTCCTTTTGAGTTCCAAATTCTTCTCCCAGGCTCCTCCTCTAGGCTGGACTCCTTATACTGGCTTCACTTCTGCAAATCCTTCTATATGTTCTCTATGTGCTAAGAGAAGCAACTCCCAGATAAAACGATTTGTCTTTGAAGACGGCCCAAGTCTTACAGACCTAGGTAGAGTGATGCATTGTTTTGCAAGTACAGTACACAAAGTTTTGAGCAAAAGGTAAATATGGAATGTTTCTTCCATGAATTATCACTCAAAAACAACAGAGAACTTTAGCTGGCATTATTCATACCTACATTAACCTCTCAGGATACATTCTAATGTAGAGAATAAATCAAATGTCTTAAATAATTTTAGGTCATGACATTAAACCCATAGGTAATAGGAATAACATTGGAAATAAGTAATAAACCATAACAATGGAGAATTATATAGAATCTCAAATACAAGTTGAATGTTTGTGACATTATACATACTACAAAGAAGCCAACCGGTATGTTTTTATGTTTGATAATAATATCGTATACAAATTATTTATAAAGCAAGGTTAAAAAAATTAACCCACTGAAAACGAAAGAGAAAAACCCAAACAATTTCCATGATCGGTTTGGAATACAACAGTGAAGTGTTCTCAACGGTCAGAAGACCACATTAGCTTCTGATGGAAGAAAAAAAAGTGAATAATGATAAATTCTAACCATGCAACAAAAACCACTGCAAATAAAGTAAAGGTCAAATTTAAAAGAGTTAATAAGTAATTGCAAAATTTGAACTTTGAGCTTAAGTGATCAGCCCATTAAATAAATCAAATTAAAGGAATATGAAATGTCAAAGCATACCCAATCTCTTCTGGGCATTCTTTCTCAGAAGAGCAGCTAAATTTACTCCAGCTTTGTTCATTACAACATGACTTTGGGTTTGGCTTAACTAACACATTCTGAATTCAGACCTTCATTTAGTTTAGCCTGCCTCTATTAAATATTTTGTAAATATATACCTGAAGAATGAAGGAAAACTCATACCTCCACAAAGAGGTATACAAATTTTTCCTCACTGCCTAAACCAAAAGCATTTGTGTTATTCCTTCAAGTTATATCTATAGAAAAACAAGGGTACATTAAATAGAAGAGTGAAAAAAGCTTAGATGTTGACTCACCTAAGTTGCAAATACTGACTAATGAATGTTATTTCTTTCTCTTCTGGCAAAGGCAGTTAAACAGATAGTCTTTAAAACTATCTGGAAGGAAATGCGTGACCTCCTCTTAGTGGCACTCATTACTTTTATAGAATAATCTTCTCTTCTACATTTTCAGCACTTCTGTTTGCTAGAGTAGCGCAGATTCCACTGTTTAGACTTTGGTGGCTAAGTTTCATTCAGAGAGAGCTTTGACAGCAGCAGATAAGTTCAGAATTAACTACATGAAGTGGAAAATCACACCAAGCTCCACTGTGCAAGTTCTCCTCCTGCCTCGGTCCTTCTGTCGCTCCACAGCCAAGCTCCCTCAGCATCAAACGGGCCCTGAAAGCCCAGCTGGCCATGCCAACCTCACTGCTGAGGCTGCTGTGGGCCCCATTTCAGCACTACCAACAAGCTGCTCCAGCATGAAGTTATCCACTGTTTCACTGGGGTTATTTTCTCCGTGCTTGGCCCACTCAGTGAAGCCTCAGGCTGGGGCCAGAGGGAACAGAACCGCGGGATGGAGACCAGGGTCGAAGCTTTCTGCCCACTGAGGGGGTGAACTTGCTTCTCGTGGGAGAAGGCATTGAGAGCGGCAGCGGGATAGGGGGAGCCCTGAGAGTAGGGAGGCACCAAGCACCCCCTGCACCAGCCCACGAGCACCTGCCAGGCTTCAAGCATCTTGGGGGCTTCCCCGGTCCCCCCACGGGTCCCATGACGGGAGATGATGCCCCATCTTCGCTCCCCCCCAGTCCTACTGCTCTGTCCCCCTTCCCTCCATCCCTGCTCCCTCCAATTCCCGTTGCTCCCATCCCTGCTCCAATTCCACTGCCTCATTCCTGCTCCCCCAATCCCTCCTGCTCCATCCCCGCTCCCCCAATTCCCATTTCTCCCATCCCTGCTCCCCCAATCCCTCCTGCCCCATTGCCCCATCCCCGCTCCCCCCCGCGCTGCTCTCGCCACTCACCGGCCAGCACGGGCGCGCTCGTGCGCAGCCTGCGGGCCGCGGGCACCCGCAGCAACGGCAGCGGAGGATGAGGATGAAGAGAAGGCGGCGAGAGGCGGGGGCAGCTCGGCGCCAGGACCGGCCCGACGCGCCTCAGCGCCCTCCACGCCATCTTTGCCGCGGGCGGGCGCGCGGGGAGGGGCGGAGGGGGCGGTGCGCGCGGGGCCCCGCCCCTCGCGGGAAGGGCGGGAAGGGCAGGGCGGTGCGCGCGGGGCTCCCAGTTCGTGAGGGAGGGCGGGAGGGGCTGTCGAGGGGTTTCTCCTCGCGGCGCTTAGCGCGGCCTCACGGCTCGGACTCCCAACACAACGGCCAAAGCAGCGGCCTGTGGGTTAAACGCCGCGGTCTTTAGTCATTATCGAGTCACCAGGTTGGAAAAGAGCTCTTGGATCATCGAGTCAAACCGCTCCTGTCTGCCATTAAGCCGCGTCCCTGAGCAGAAGCCGCGATTGATACTGAAAATGCTTACAAGTCAGCTCTCTAAGGCTCCTTTTGGAGTTTTAGAAGGCGAGCAGCCCTCATCAGCCTGGGCAACGCAAGGAGTGATCTCCAGCAGTCGCGTGCAGCGGGACAAGGGCTGGGACACGGTGGATTTCCCACCTAGATGCAGACGGATAAACTTTCCCAGAAATCTTATGCATATTTATTACTTTTCAAGGACTAATTTTAATGTTATTATTAACTTAACAACAGTCAGAACCCTTGCTAATACAGGCTGGCTCCAGCTCTGCCTGCCCTTGTGTTTGTGATAGAGAAACACTGCAAATGGGTGATTACAGAAGATGCGTCTGTTCAGCATGGATCACACAAGACGTTATCATTTCCAAAGGAGCCAGGAGTGTAATGGTGTCTGGAAAAGCTCTATTAGAAAGAAAATGCCAAAGGAAAAATAAATGCCATAGAAAAAACATGCAAGTAGAGGGACATTCTGTCTAACTTTCGAAAAGTACAGTTACTTGGATGAAAACTTTTGCTTAATTAAATATATCCCTCTTTTTGGTATAGTAACTACTTTTTGTATGATGACAACCTAGCCTAACCACAGCACCTGATAGTTAAACAGCAATCTAACACCCACAAACTGATTATTTGTTGTGGTTATGGTTTAATCACCAACAGGTTGTTCCGTTTTATCATTAGCGGCTGGCTGCTCTTCCTTCTTGCATTTCATCCCGAAGAAACTGCAAAGTTTCATTAGCATTAGATCAACAATCTCCTCTTCTTCTGAAGCCTGAAATAACAGTGGGAAGCAAGTTACTCGGATGCACCGACCAGAATCAATAGTGTCTCTGCTGGAACCAGAGAACATTACAAGAGAAAATCATAGAATCGTTAAGGTTAGAAAAGAGCTGGGGAGGGGCTGTTTTCAAAGGCTTGTGGTAATAGGATGAGGGGGAATAGGTATAAACTGGAGAGGGGCAGATTTAGACTGGACGTAAGGAGGAATTTCTTCACCGTGAGGCCCTGGCCCAGGTTGCCCAGGGAAGCTGTGGCTGTCCCATCCCTGGAGGTGTTCAAGGCCAGGTGGGATGGGACTTGAGCAGCCTGATCCAGTGGGAGGTGTCCTTGCCCAGGGTAGGGGTGGAGCTGGATGGGCTTTGAGGTCCCTTCCAACCCAAACCATTCTATGATTCTGTGATCCATTCCAACCATCAGCTCACCATTACCATGCCTACTAAGTCATATCTCAGAGTGCCACTCTTTACTTGAGATGAAATAAGCCAACTTTTGCTCTAAGCAGATTATGAGTAACTGCCAAAGCAAAACATGTGAATATTTTTGTCAAAATACAAGTCCCAGATGGGCACGGGTGAGCATGAACATTACAGAAGAAGTTTTGGCTCTGTAAGAGCCCATTGAAATCTTGCCTGGACTTCACTTGCTACTTCACCATACGTCTAGTGGTATGTACAATGAACCACTTGCCGTTTCTAGATTAAATAAATGACAAAAACTAAATTTATCTTGTTTCCTATTGACTACATTCTTAGGTTTCATCCACTTTGGCTTTATTTAAAACAGGGATGTTGGACAGTACTGGAGCTGGATTTCTCACCGTGCTGTCAATAGCTTGAGTGGGTCAGGCACTCACAGTGACATTTTTAAAAGAGTTGTAAAGTCTTCATGGACTTTTGGCACTGGTTTCAAGAGGCCAGGCATGTCATTAAGAATAAATCTAGAAAAATCTGAATTGTGCTCTATGAGTATGGGTTGACTATGAGTATGGGTTTTATGTTGACTACTTAAGAGTTGGACTGATTTTACATGGCTTTCATCCTAAATCGTGAGTAAGCACGGCACAATAAATGGTAAAAATGGCAGAAGAACTTAGATGAACGCACCTGGTAGTGCTTCTGCTCCTCACTGAAAGCAACTAGAATCACTGAAATGAACAGATTCAGTACCACAAACGTCATGAAAATTATGCAGGATCCAATTAAGAAGGAGCCTAAAATTGGATTGTAGTCCAAGACCTGTAGGATTTATAAGGTAAGACATTATATTATAATTGTAAAAGCAAACAAACAAACCAAACGTACAAGCAGTTAAGACGCAATATAAGGACCTTGTCTCTTTGAAAATCCTGGTGGTTAATAAATTACACTGTATGTATTATACCTATATATATATAATTTTTTTGCTCTGTCACTTTGCTATGTTGATTTGATATAGTAGAAAGATGATAAAATATTTTATGGATATGGACAGTCTTTGGAGGAGTTTAAGTATTCGCATTTGATTGTAAAGGTAAGTAAGTTTCATGTGAAAGTTGACAAGCTTGGAGGTCTCTTTATCCAGTAAAAGTTGAAACTCCATCATGCCTCGGCTTTCAAAGTATGTATAAATTTCTATGCTTTTATTTTATTTTATTATGTGGTTTACAAAGCAGCCCAGTCAGACTGTCATGATCACATACAAACTAAAGGTTGTGTCAAAACCCTAAAACCTAATTCTTGTGTAAGCTATAACATGGTAATATATTTTAACGATTAACAACATGAATGGGATGTAGAGGTGACAAACTTTGTGCTTGCAAAATTAGATCAATGTCTAGCACTAATTGAAAGTCTTTCTATTTGCTGGGTCAAACTGATAGCCCAGCCGCTAATTATACAGTGACAAACTTTTCAAAATTAGAGATGATACCTCCTCATAGTTGAAGATTCCCAGCTGAAGACTGACCATGGTTTCTGCTGCATCAAAGAGAGTTTTGTAAGAATAAAGCTTCCATCCAAATATCAAGTTTGTCTGCATAGGAAAGAAGGCACATCTTTTGTTATGACCAGAGTCAAAATCAGCTCATGACTGTTTTTTTGAGAGAAAGCCCTCCTGTCTTGTTCTCAGAGTGATGCAGCTCTTTTTGTGTTTTGGGGTGGTTTTTCTTTTTCTGTTTACAAATGGGGGAAACAGCAGACAAGGTCACAGAAGACTAACCTAGAGCTAAGAGCTGGATTCACGCTTTTTGAATGTGTTTAGCTGTAAGACCTTTTATCATGGATATGAATATGTCTTATATCTACGAGCTTGTCACTAGATATGTAAAAAAATGACAAAATCACAAGAGTAATGTAGCCCACCTCCAAGGAGCAGATTTTTCCTGGCATAATTGACCAGATTAATCATGGTCACAAACACTTGCCTTTCAATGCACAGATCCTTCCAAACAGGCAATCTCCTTGTTTGCCCTCCATAACCAAAATGCTACTTTCTTAATTTATATTATGGATCTGATTTAAAAGGCAACTGCTGCAGTCTCACCTTTTTTCTCTCTCCCTCTACCTCTTCTACAGCTGCATCACTTGCATGTGACAGGCTGGGTCATGGAACTGATCTCATTGCTTATTTTACCTGTTAAGTTTGTGGTCAGAGCAGTGTGTACTGAAGAATTGGTCCCCAAGATGCTAACCATAGATTTAGGTAGGCAGCTTTATTCAGTTTTACCTTTCAAAGCTATGTTGATTTCAGCATTCAGAAGTAATTAATCTAACCTGGCAGTACTCGGATGCAGATGGCAGACCACAGAAACCACAGTGGTACTCACAGCGATAGAATAGGCGAGGAACATGATTGCAATTACAATGATGAATCCAGAGATATCACCCCATGCCCTCCTTAGAGTTGAAGTGATCATGTTTAGTTTAGGATTGAGCCTCAGGAGATGCCACAGTTTCACGGTGGAGAGGAGCACTAGGAACGCAATCAGGTAGCCAAGAACTGCATCAGCTTGTGCTGTTTCATTAAAGCTTACACAGCTGTTAGGAAAAAAGAAAAGATATAAGAGACTGTGCACACAGAAGCATTTGAAGTGCGTAAATGAGCATGCTGGAAGAGCCAGTCCCTCTGTTCTTGTGTTCAGAGTTTTTATATCAGTGTTAGCTAGACCTGAGGGAGAGTAGAGGCTGCAGCCCAAATGCTTATATTTCACAGGTTGGTGCTTAAAGGCAGCTATTGCAAACTTAGTATCAAATTCTGACTCTTGTTAAGGAAGACAGGTTCTTTAGTGCATGTGTAGTTGAGAGGATGGGGTTACTGGTGCTGTGCAGGTTGCACTGCTGAGACAGGATTAGCTGTTTTCCATAAAGTTGTGTACTATAAGGAATGAAGGAAAAGTTTGGTGGTCAGACCTATGATCTGTGACTGAGGCAAGTCAAGTCTTAATGTTAGCTGAAAAAAAGCTTAGTAATACTTATATTTACCCTTTATAAAGGGAGCGCATTGCTTATACTTACAATTTTGTTTACAACAGAGGTGACCACAGAAATAAATGTAAATTGTGTATGCTAATTAGCACATGATATACACCTACTGGTATGATGTGCTTACTGCATGAGCAAGAATGTTAACTTTCGGGTTAAAGAAATTGCTTGTTCTTGCCTCTCATTCAGCACTTGTGAGGCCTCATCTGGAATACTGAGCCCAGTTTGGGGTTTCCCAGTGCAAGGAGGACGTTTTACCACAAAGAGTGTGGCAGGTGATATACTATCTGGATGAGTGAAAGGCTTGTTGATTCAGAAGAGGGTGATGTGGATAGGGAACTAGCAGGCAGGCTAGGGGACTTGGTGCTCACGTCTGCTCCATTTTGTTAGTGCAGTATCAGCAGAAAATCCTATTGCTGACACACTTCTAAGTCCTGAAAGTACTTAGTTGCTTCATGAATATAGCCATGTAGGGCACCATAATCTAGCACAGAGAAGCTGTTGTCTGGGAGAGAAAAAATACTTTTGTTTCTGTGTAAGCAGCACCAAAAAAGACTGCACTAGGTAGAATTAGTACTTACTCCTCTTTGTGTTCCTGGTAGTAGCTGATGTCTCGAGTGCCAAGGATTGTCCTCTTCACAAACACTGACAGAGCACTCCAGCTAATCAATATAATGGCCATCTCCAGGAGATTCCACTTGCTGTGGAAGTATCTCCATCTCAGAGTCTTCATCAGTTTTCCCTGGGAAAAGAGGAGTTTTACTGTTTCTGTCTCATGCCTTTGTATCATACAATATACCTCTAAAGATTAGGGCTATGACCTGTGCAATAAAGCAAACTACTGCGCATCAGTAAAACTAAATCTTGCACTAATTTCATATTTTTCTTAAAAGAAGCATTAGAGCCAAATGAAGTGTTGCCCTCCTCTTATTTAATACAGATATAGTATCTGAGTCAGGCTTGCGATGGTGCAAGTCGGCCCCAGCACTACTGAAATCAAGTGTAGTTTTACAGTTTTTGTAAGTGAAATCAAAACCAGACAAGGTGTCAGCCAGACTTTCCATTGGGCCTCACCTGAACTATCATGTAGTATACAATGAAAAGGAAATAAATTACTTCTGCTGCAACCACAAAGATGTGGAGACTGTTGGTGTATGGGTACAGCCGGACACTCTGCAGCTCTGCACTTGTGAAGAAGGCCCCTGAAAAACAAACAGTGTTCACCTCAGTTATCTGTTAACTACGTCTTTGTGCTTTCATTCAAAGAAGTCAGTTCACCAGTAAGACTTCCTTACTGGCATTGACACCAATGTGAGACTGAATACAACTATCAAACTAAGATTTAGACTTGATTATGTGAGTAGCCTTGTAAATGTTCTTTGAAATTTTCCTCAAATAGGAATTTCAGGCAGTTGATGGGTTTTAGAGCACTATTGCTCTCCTGCGATAGTATGATATAATCCCAGCAGGGATGAGTTTGGGTTGGACTACAAATGCAGAAATGTAGCAAGAGGACCTGGAGATGTGAATCTGAGTCTCATTCTAAAAAGAATATGAGCTGGTTTGGGGTACAGGCATTTTGCAATACTGGGCCAGACCTATGGGAGGCTGCTTCTCCGATTAGATGTTTTTCTATGGCCTTCAAACCAGAATCTAGTTCCACTATTGTCTTTGTTGTATCCAGATTATGTATTATTTTATTAAACAGCTATGTATTAGAAGTCTTCAGGAACAAAAAAGACAGGCTGTTATTTGTACTTTTTGTCACAAAATTGTATTGATTAGCTGAAATGATTAAGAAACACATTTTTTTCTTGTTCCTGTTGTGTAAATTCTGGAGATGAAGTTTCAGTACCATATTTTCAGCAGATGACCACAGCATAAGCAAACATAAGATATTCCATTATGGTCTGTCTGTATTACTGTGATGCTACATGTTTCTTAAATGGTCTATACATTTTGCATTGATTTTATGATGATTAGATTTACTAAAATGCTTCTTCTTACTGAATAAAGAACTAGATAGGCACTGACAGCATGTGAATCTGCCCTCTGTAGGTGCATTGCTTGCTGTCTTCAGATACGAGTAACTTTAAAAAGATTCTCACCTAAAGCGTTGGTTTCAAACATCAGGTTTATAATGCAGAACAGGTTCACATTGGCATTGTAGACTGTAAATTCCACAAACACTGCTCTCGTGAAGGTGTCAAGCCAGACATTGTTGAAAAGGTACTGGAGAATTCTGCCAAATAAATTGTACAGCCAGTGGTATAACTCATACAGGAAAAAGAAAGTATCACATGGAGGATAGGGGTGTTTTAATATTATTATCGAGAAGTAAACCAGAGGTGATATGTTCAAAAGGTCATTTTGTCTGTCAAGAACAGGTGTAGGGGTTATTTTTACTATTAGTCTAGCTGGTAAGTTTCTTCTCGGCTCCTCTGGAGAAGCAGGTACTAGATCTTGGCCAGTGCTAAACCTGAGGTGTCTCAGGTATCTGGTCATTTACCTCAGAGAGGTTAGAAGAAAAAGGTTCTAATTTTGGATTCTGGTTGTTACCTAGCATGGAGCAAGATGATAGGAATATAAACTACAGTGATGGCACCACACTAATACCTACAGTATTCAACACAACACGTAGCAGAAAATCTCAGGATGCAATCTGAAATGCACCTTAAATAGGGTAGAGGAAAGAGCATCATTGACACTACAGCATACACACCAATAACATACAAGAATACAAGTGGTACCTGGTGGTGTTCTTAGGATCAATCCCCAGGTGAATCACATATCCCCCTCCCCTGTAGATGGCAAGTTTGCCCCAGCTGGGTTGCCCTCGCAGTTTGGACTGACTCTGATATTGCCATGCCGAGCTTAAGTCAGAGGAGTTATCAAAGACTGAAGTATTCCAGCGTTCCCCGTAAACTGATGTATCTTCTGCTTGTAGGGAATATGGAGCATGGCATTCCTGAACTACATGCTGGAGCTTGGGAAAAATAGGGCAGGTGTCTCCTTTCACTCTTACTTGGCGAATTCGAGCACTACCCACCAGCTTGGAATTGCCATCTGTAATGAATCCTAAACAGCAGATGGAAAAGAGCAGCAGTAGCAACATACCAGAACTAATAATATTTCTTAATTTCATTTATGATTCACTGATACATTAATATTTTGCTATGGATTCTTTTCTAAAAAGCAATGTAAGCAAAATAGTCATTAAGCCCTCTTGTTGATTTGAACTGAGTTCTTAGATAACATCCATAGAGAGTAGAGTTCAGTGTCAGTACCCGTCTGTATCTTATACAGAAGGAAACTGAGGCCTGGAGGAGAAAACTAACTTGCTTCGAGTCACACAGAGGAGTAGCAGTTTGCAGTGTTCATTTGTACACTGTTTATCAATGTCTGCTATATCCAGTGAACAATTATACTAATGTATATCAATATTTACTCCTAAAGATGAGCTGGAAAACAGTTCAAATTTTTTACTGGGTACAGCTAGATAGAAACATGGTGATATTGCATAATTAACCTTCATACTGACCTAGGTCATGATGCAAACAAAGCTTTATAGTGCCACCTATTTGGCATTCTTTGAATTATGGAAAGGAATTCATGTAAAACAAAGGCATTTGTCCGAATAAGAATGAGGAGTGTAAAGAATTCCGAATTCCGAATAAGAATAAGGAGTGTAAAATGTAAAAAAATGTAACATTACAGTGCAGTGCTTTTGGTTTGTGTTAAATATAAGGAAAACACCAGAGCACATTGAGCTTAAGATCAAACTATGGGGTTTTTGTTATCCACTAATATTCATATTACAAGAGTCTGTATGTGCCTTATAAACTCCCCTTCTCTTTCTCCAGTGAAATATGCATGTGCAGGTTAGAGGCACGTGTAATAGATAATGTTTCAGAATCTGGGAAGCAGAAGTCAGAATGAGACTGCACCTTTGTATGATCCATAAAGATTTTTGACTAGGGTAGTGTTTGCCCACTTGAAAAAGTCCTGGTAACTGTAGATATCGTGGAATCCATCTGTAAAGCTGTTCTCAATGTGTTTGTTTAAGTAGTAGGAATTGGGATCTCTCTGCCCATAGGCAACCAGTAACAGCATCCATAAAAACCCCAGATAGGCTGGAAAAACGCAAGAAGAGAGAGCATAAAAGGTTATTGCTGTCATCATTTATTAGATTAAGGAGATGTTTTGCTAGACTCTGACTGACCAGTGCTAATGAATTTACCCAAGCTACCTCAACGTGCTGCGATTTAAGTGTATCACATTTGGAATATGAGTAGCAGTTGAGAAAGTAAGTGGTAAGGCTGTTGGACACTGATAGTAATTACAGCTCTTTTTTAAATAATGTAACTTTGTTCCAAGTGAAGCTGATGTAATTTTTTCCCATTCTTTTTAGAGGAAATAAAAGGGGGTATAAATAATTATCTGTAGATCTGCTTTTAGAAAGATGGCCTCCTTCTGTTCTTTTGGTTTCAGCTTCATCCTTTTACCCTTTCTAACTTTTCTTTAACCTCTGTGTCTTTAATGGGTTTCTGTACCATAACATCAAGTCTTCAGCCATACTTTTATCTCTAGCTAACATTCCCACCTCCTTTCAGCTCCAACTGCCACTGAACAGCCTTGTCTCTACACGGTAATGGCTGACAGAAAGCTAAAGATGTGCCGTAACTTGTTCAGCCAAGAGAATAATATTCTCACTGATGAAAAAGGCTGAATTAAAAGAAGATAATCTGCATGTGTACAATACCCAGGATTTCTCTGAGGAGGGCAAATGCTTTCTGCTCCTTCATGCAGCTGATTTTCATTTTCTCAACATCAGCCTTAGGAGGTGGTCGGTAAATATTGCTTCTACTGTCCCTTCGGGCTCCAAAAAGAGGGTTTGAATTGCCTGTGTGTGAGAGCAGTAAACCCTGGATTTAGTCAACAGATCATTTGGCATTACAAGGAAGCATTTCTGTGTAATAATTTCCCTTAGGAAGACAGGAGATGTGATTTTAACAATTAGCGTTATAAGGCAAACGGTGGGGAGGGAAGGAGCTCACAAACACAGTGTATTAAGTTTAGGCCCAGGTGTAGTCCAGGTGTCTCTCTCTAGGCTGAGCATCTCGTAAGGTGATGTATTCAGAGCCTGAGACAGATCAGGAAGGAAGCTGTTAATCAGGACTCTTTGCTGTGCTCTTGGACTCCTATCTGCTACTATCAGCTTTTTTTAGATATGATTGCGATGGCAGAAGCTGCTATTTGGTTTATGGGAGTAAAAAAGTTAATTGTGGTTGTGGAAAACTATGTACATTGAGGACTTAAATATAATAAGACTTAAAGGAGGTGGAAATTCAGTTATTTAGGTTTGTTTCCACTTTCCCCTTGATATTGGCAGTGCTGACAGGTAGGCATGCAGTCACAGCACTTATGGATTTAGCGATTTCTGCTAACCTTGTTAGCTAAGATTCAGAATATAAAGATAACCAGTGAAGTTCTCAGTTGGGTTGAGTCACATATTTGTGCATAAAGCATTTCAGAAGCTTAGAGAATGCTTCCCTTTCTGTAATAATTTTTCACGTGACACACAGTTACCTGGTGCAGATAAAGGCCCATCAATAGCTGTATTTTCTTCATCCTCATGTTCCACCTTCTTCAGAACCAGAGCAAAAAAAGCAGCAAATCCCAGCACCTGGAAGAAATTCGCTATAGACTCACTATATGCTCGCTTTATAGAAAGAAGCTCAGGCTTTGATCACTTTGGATCCAGGCAGTGCAGGAGAACAACTGTGCTCCAGCTTTGTTGAGCTCCTGCAGCTGAAGCTCATAAAGAAGAGAACAGTGCACAGCACTGATGTCCATCCAGCTAAACTGATTTTGCCATGTGATACCTCCACCGGTCAGAAACCTAAGAAACTCTGACACAATAAGGGAGATGAAACTAATGGAGTTAATGTCAGCAAAAGACAAAAAAAACCCCCAAACCCTGCTAGCCTTTGTTTTAAGGGCAGCTACTTCTCATTTTACCTGTGAAATCCTGTGGTTCTTTAGAATACAAAGAATTTTCTTCCTGAAATGATGGTAGAATGAATTCTTATTGGCCAGTGGCTGTATTTCTAAGGATCTCACCTTTAAGGGCTGTGTGATGAAAAGACTTTCCAAGAAGGAGATGACCATGGAGATCAGCCACTTGATGGAGTTCTCCTTGCCGTAATGCAGCCCATAGAGCATAGTAAAGAACCCAGATACGCCACTAGTGGCTACAACAAGGAACCAAGCAATGAACACAAACCACCAAGGCAGCCCTTTGGCAGAGGAACTTTTCTTGCTGTCACCAGAGAAGCTTGGAATAAGAAAACACCTTGAAAGTCAACCAGAAAAGAAAAAATCAGTCTGCAGTGGAAAAAATGCCAAAATCATAGTGTTTCAGTTCAGAGGCAATAGGCAATATCTTATAATTTAAAATGTCAATCAAAATATTCTATGGATAGCAAAAAGTACAGTGAGCAAAAATATAAGGAAGTGTGCAGAGATCAGCTAAAATCAAAACAAATATGATGGGCTTATTTGCTCTTCAGTTCATGCATGGCTGAACACTGTAGAAATGTTGACAAATAAAACCATAAGAACATTTTAGCTGCTGGATACATCTCTTGTGATCACCATAAAGGTCAGAGAGATAATTAGTGGTATTGTCTTCAATACATCTAACTTAATTATAAGATTTCACTGAAATATTTTTGCCTGCTTGTTAATTTTTCTTTATACATACACTTTAAGAGACGTCTGATGCTTTGGAACTCAGTGATTATTCCAGTTTACTCTCATGTGGCATTGTATTCTAACATTCAATTTTGGAGGCAATAATGACAGAGGGCAATGATCTGTCATTATGGCTTTTGTGTGCAGTTCACTGTGCACTGAAATTTTTTTGTTGCTCCTACTACAGTAGAATAGCAATACTTGTTTCTATAGCTATAATAATGGTTATCTAGCACATAGTAAGCATTAATTATTTGGACTCTCATCCTGACCAGTTTTGAAGTCATGACCTGAGTTTGCTTTACACTACAAATGAGATGAGAACTAGGTTACCTCTCACTCATGAATGCTGATGAGCAGATGCGGCTCTCCAGGAGATTCTTCATGTGCTGAACCTGCTGAACAGCTTGTGTGTAATTCTGAGGCAGCTGAAATTGATGGGGCCCAAGTAATTCCAGTTCCATCTCTACATGCTGGAGTTGCATGTACAAGCAGCGGTTGTAATCACTGTATTTCAGTTGTTCGCTCATTCCTTTCTCTAGAGTTGAGCTTCTTGTTTTTTCTGCAAGGAAATAATTTTTTTTTTGTCTTCAAGAAAATCAGCATAGTTTTCCCTAGATTAAAATACTGTGCAGTACAAAGGTGAGCAGAACTGGAGATAAAGCTTATGAGTGTGAAAAAGTGAAGAGTAACATTTGAAAAAGCAGATTTAGTATCAGAGTTTTAATGCTTTTCTGCTGGAATAGGCTGGAATTGTTGCCAGAAGGCAACTTAGTAAGACCTCTGTCTTACTTAGTGCACAGTGAAAGGGCAAGAGGCAAAACCTAAAACATAGGAAATTCTATCTGAACATAAGATTAAAATTCTGGGTTAAGAGGGGCTGGACACTGGAACAGGTGGCTCAGAAAATTTGTGGAGTCTCCATCCAGTCAGCATCTGACTAGACATGATCCTGGCCAATCTGCTCCAGCCAATCCTGCTCTGAGTAGGGTGGTGAACTAGACAATCTCCAGAGACCGATTCCAACCTCAACTATATTGAGTCTGTAATTCCTTTAGGTCAGAACGTAAGAAGAGCTTGGGTCATCGTGTCCAGTGTTACTGTCATTTTCACAATGAAGGATTCAGTAGACATGCCACATTGTGGTGTTTACCTTGCATATCCATAGTACCTAATGTGACAATTATAGGGTCATCCTTTTTGCTCTCATCATAAAACTCTTGTCCAGATCTCTTCTGCTGGCAGATAATGTCCTCAACCAGTGCCAAAAGTGTATTGATGTTCGTTGATTTTCCAAGATCTGATACTGAAGTGACAGCTGGAGTCTTCAGGGCTTTGAAAAGTGAGTTGGCAATTTTTCTTATATCCTGAAAAACACAGCAGCAACACAACGGTGACTCTGGCTGCAGTGACTTAAGCTGATGTGATCTGAAGGCACTGCTGGCTGGGAACTGCACCCATTGCTAAAACCTCTAGAATGGGTATGGATAGCAGAGCCTGCAGGGCTGGATGGAACAGGCTGATTCAAAAGCACAGGTTACCTGTCTGAGGGCCTAAACTGAGAAAGGTGGGGTCTATGCTACCTTTTATCTTCATTGTCTTGTTTAATGTTTGCTTTTAACCCCTGAATAGTCATGCACATAAAATTGCGCAAGGGCTGGGATGTACGTCGGCAGGTCTTAAGTTGGGGCTTCCGTGTAGATGGGTAATCGAGTGCTTTGCACCACTGCGTAATTGGCTTCTCACTTCTGACAAGCTGAAGGGCATCTGGCATGGAAGGTTTCTGCTGTTGAGCTGGGGATGTCGGATAGTGCACGGCAGCAGAGGGCAGTGCAGGACTCTCTGGGGAGCAGCCCCAGGGACTTGCCTTTATCACCGCCTCCGGAGTGAGCGAGACAGCCTGGGTGACCTGTGGGGTGGGAGGTAGGCTTGGGGACACTCGACCGCTCTTTCCTGGCTTCTTCTCCCTCCCCTTCGTGGCTGGCCAGGGTCGGACATTCCTGAAGATCTGCACAATGAGCAGGTTGATGGGAAACATAAGGAAGGAGCTCTCAAACCCGATCATCACTTCCTGCCACGTGAACTCGATTTTACCTGTCAAGATCAGAGGTGGGGAGTAAAAATAACCCCATGAACAATCAGATCTCTCTTGTGGCAAAGCCCATTTGTTTGACTGTCCTGCTTCTAGATTGTGCTATTTCTCCATTCCAAGATCTAAGCAATGCTGAGGAATGTTACCCAATACCCAAATCCATTTTCTGCTCGGCTGGGTCCTTTGGCACTCCCCAGAACATGATGCTGGTCAGCATTGTGCAGAGAAGCAGTGAGAAGCAACATGACACGCGCTGGGCTCGTGTGAAAGAACTTCGTGGAGAGCGGCTGAAAACTGAGTACCAGATGTGCCCATCCTGGAAATCTTTGGAGGTCTTCATGAAAAACAGATTGCTAGGAAGGAGGAGAGTGAAATCAAATGGATGCTTAGACAGGAGAGGGAAGAACAAAGCTGCAGTTCAGAGTTCTGACCTGTTCCTGTTTCTAGGCATTCTTAGAAGAAATAATAATTATGATAGATTGCCAAATATCACGGCCTGGTTTGCATGGAATGGTTGTAGCTACATATATCCTTTCCATCCAGCCACACCCTGGAGGGAAAGCTAATCATTAGCAATTTCTATGTGAATTATTAAAAAAATTATACATAAGGGAAGGTAAGATGGTTGGGTTGCTGTAGGTTTTGTCAGGCTACCCTTATTTGACACCAGTAATTCCAGTGTGGTATTACTGTTAGAGTAATGATTAGGCTTACTTAATCATCCCTCCTCTTTCTTTTGTTCAGAGCCCTTTGAACACAATGGAAAGACCTTCCTTATTTTCATTTTTCTGGAAGAGTTCATTATTCCTTTGCAAGCTTGCTTTTCTAGACTGATTGCTATCAAGAGTAAGAAAGTACATAAAACAGGGTACCTGAACTGCTTCATGTCCTGTTCCGTAGCTACTGGGAATACTTTGTCAAGGACACATTCTCCAATATCAACAGCTAGCCAAGAGTTACAGAGGAAGTACCATTTCTTATCCCATGCCAGATCATGGACCAATACTCGATTCACATACCTGTTAGAAAAACACAGAGGGCACGTTCACATGTAACTGAGTAGTATGAAATTCAAAACTCAACAGGATTATGGAAGACAAATTCTGGCCGTTAGCTTCTTAGGTTGTGTCTAAACTGTAAGGCACTGAACACATCCCATCCTGTATGGGACACAGGGAATGCTCCCGGTCCTGCAGTTTAGACTGATTTAATCTATTAATCTGCAAAAATGAGAAACTAAAACTTCCTTCCTTTTTAGATTTGTAGAAAGGGTAAATTTCAAGTACTAGAGAAAGATATCTGTTATCATTATAAAAAATTTTGATGGTTCTTTACAGGATCTCCAGATCTCCACTTACCAGGATGGACTGTCTCCTGAGTTATCATGCCACAATCTAATACTCTGCAGCTCCCCAAGAGGGAAGATGGTACAAAGAAGGAAAACATCCACTCCTCCACGTTCAAAGACTGATATATCAGGATCAGATAGGTGGTGTGGTTCACTCTCTCCTTCCAGTCCGTAGAGGGTTAGAGTCACCTGGAAGATAAATTAGCAAAATGAAGACCTGCACGCCTCTATCCTATGTACATTGTTCATCTGACATGCTCTTTCTCCTTTCATCAAATCTAAGGACTTTCTGGCTTTCTGCATTTGAGCTGTGTAGCCTCAGATCCTCTGTTATTCATCTCATTCTCTACAAGGAGTGCATTAAGTGTATTACCCCACACAGTACCAATGATACCTTGGAGGTTGTGGCTGCCCCACGTCGGTGTCCTGTAAAAACTGTCACAAGATAACGATATTGAGCAAAAGGGTCATTGTCTTCCAGTATTGTGATTTTCACCTGCAGAGTGACATAATACAAGCGGTATGTTAGCTGTTCTCCAAGTGTGGATTCCTTAAATCTGTGGATAGGAATTTGTAATCTTGTGACCAATGCATATACTTACCAATAAACAGAGAGTTACAGGGAAGGTAGGATTGGTTGAAGGCTTCCTACTAAAGCAAGCTAGGCAGAGTGGGAATCGGCCTAAACACATTCTGTCTTTATTAGCTGAAAACTTACTTTGGCATCATCCTGGATGTCTTTCCTTCGAGCCCAAATAACTACAAACACGTAGATCAGAAAGATACATCCTACAGTTGTCACCACCACAGGGTTGTCCACAAATGTGCCAAATAGCTCTGCAGTTTTGCTAACATCTATAGCATTGGGTAAGACAAAGAAGGAGCTCCCAAAGAAGGTCAGATGATTGCAGAGACACTGTGTACTTCTAGGATTTGTTTTTGGTCCTACCTGAAAACCAGAAAAATTACCTGATGAAACATTAGGCTTCAAAGTATTGAGTAACTTAGCAAGCAAATGAAAAGTCAGTGCTGAAACCAGTAAGTTAGTGTTGAGAACTGCTATACAGAAAAGAATTGTTGAAGTTCCAATAGTAATATTCGTTCTAATGACTAGCCAGAAACAGGTGTTATAATATAATACAGCCTTGTCAGAACGAATCCATTTTTTCTTCTATAGAAGCCCATCCCATGGAATTGAAATGCAAGTGTCATTTGAAGCTTAGTGTAGCGTGACTAAACTCTGAAAATTTTCAGTTTATTAAAACATTTCAAAATTATTTCGTTTTGTGGTTTGGGTTCAGTGCTATCATATTACCACAGGATGGTGGCTATAAGGGCTGTCTTTGAAGTAAATCACATAAACATGGGTTTGTTTTGCTTCACTTACATGACATCCATAGCTGTTCCAGTTCCCCTGGTGCTCATCCCAGAATACACAGCGGGAGGCAAAGCAAGTGACAGCTATAGTTACCCTTTCATAAACTGTGGAATCCATTTCCATATCTTGTAAAACTGTGAAATAGTAGGTTCCATCTCCAAAAATGAGCTCTTCTGGGCTAAGAACCCAGGCGTTTGTCTCACCTTGAACATAAATATTTTAGTTTCAGTGTAGATATAGAAATTCTAGTTCAGAAGTAAGCAGTTGTGTTGTGTACAATGAAATCAACAAACTGAACTGACTTATTGTTCAAAGCATCCCACTCTCAGCTCCTGTTGGTGAATGCTGTATGCTAGAGACTGAAACACTGAAGCATGACAGATGGAAACTCCTTTGGCAAGTTTCTTTCCAGTTAGATATCTGAACTCATGGTCCAGGCTCAATCTGTAAATAGATGCACGTGCTGTAAAGCTGTGGATGAGCTCTCCCTGTACTGACTGCCCTTAACTTGCTGTGGGTGGTGAAAGTCTTTCGGTTACGTAAGCCCAGAATGCACAGGTTCATGAGTCACTAAGAAGTTGTCTTACCTCTACTTGTTTTGTTGTAGAACAGATGATTTTTCATATCATAGTTGGTTTCATTTGGATGATAACCATACCCTAAGTAGAGTATTAGTGGAATGTTGCATTCGCATTCCAAGTGGATCACTATAGATGTGTTTTCAGAGGTAACATTGAATTGGAAAGTGCTAAAATTGCCCAGATTCAACAGAATCCTGTCTTCCCGAGCTGCTGAAAGCCTTGGTAACGTTACCTGGTTTTAGACAGAAAGATTTAGCTTTATGTACAGCAAAGCATCTTGCGCCTTTTATTCTATAAGCACAGTACAGCCACATAGTAGATAAAGTTTTTTCATTACACAGGGAGAGCATAGCCAGCCAATAATATTAGCTTCAAAGTAATTTTCTTGATACTGTTAGCTACTCTGAAGAGTTCATTTGAAACCTATGTAGACCAATCACAAAGTTTGCAACCCTTGGTCCATTTCTGAAAAAAAGACCTGAGATTATGAGTGAAATACAAAGTGCATATGTGAATGATTTAGATGTCAACTGATACATGGGCTAGGAAGCCCAAGCAGTCATGATAGGAACGTATAGTTATTTGATGGTGAAATCAGACATTGCACCGTGTTTTGGGCTGACTCTAATCTGGAGTAACTTTCCATAACAATTAGCATTCTCACATCTGTTTAAATGAAGAATAAGATGCTTCTTTTCAAGAAAAGACATAAATATTTGCAATTTCATTCTTAAGATCACACAAATCCTTCCATCACAAATGCAGATATTGTGATCCCATTATATGCTGTAATGAACGCTACCATCATTTGCAGTCACTTCACAGAAGACAGCAAAAACGACGGTTTGTAAACAGAGAAAGGAGAGAAGGAAAACAGAGAGCAATGGGAAATAGTGGGTTTACCTCAATGTTTTCTTTGAGATTACTGACTGGTATGATTGAGCCATCTGGACCAGTAAGTCTTAGACCTCCCACTGTTCCACTGATGTCGAAACTAGTGTCGCTGGAGAAAAATGGATTCATGGCAAAGCTCACCATCTATTAGCAAGACATTAGTGAAGAGCTTTGAGCTTTTGTTAGTATTTCATTATATTCACACTGAATTCCTAAACAGATAAAGTTTAAACTCGGACCCAAACAATTGTAACATTTAAAGAAACCTGCATCCAGATTTGAATAAGAAGCTACCTTACCTACAAGGTAGGCCAAAAACAACCCTTGAAGATGATTTTGATTCTGAAATGTGATATGTGTATAACAATGTATATTGCTTTCCATTAATTGTAGCCCTTTCCCCTTTTAGACACTAGATACCAAAATGTAATTGCAGAAGACTCTTTCAAAGTAACTCCACCAAAGATAGACTGTGACACCCCTCTTGGAATCTCTACTGTGACAGCAAGAAGAGCGTGTTAGAGCCTTTGGTCCAATGAGAGGCTCTCCTAATGCTCAGGTAAGGCAGTGGATGTGTTTCAAGTGGTTTCAGTGGGCTCCGGACATTTTTCAGCAGAGATGGAAAAAAACACAATGAAAACATACATACATTTTACAGGTATTGTAGTGGTTTCCTGAGAATGTCACATGGAGCAGAGCAGCCTTTAGAAAGTTTATTATAAAAATAAGATAATTATGTGCAAACTATTGTTCTGAGGGAAAAACTAACATGTCCTAATTCAGGACATTCACAGGCTTTTTGTGTCTTGCAGGATCTAGGTTGCTCAAACTTATTTATTTTTAGCTAGGATGAAACAGGGCTGCTGCAGGTTAGTTTTAATGGTGATATGGACTCTGAGCTGTTGCAGTCTCCTCAGAACATTAAATAGATTTATAGATATTGACTCATTCCATTGCCTTCTCTAGCCATGCAAGTATGAATCAGGAGTGTATATGAGGGGCTGATGGGGCCCTTCTTAGCTTGCTGAACCAGCCTCATGCAATTAAGATAAGTGAATGCTTCTTTGACCAAAAATATTTCAAATTATTTACTGTGTGTGACAGAAGGGATGACTTGTGTGCTTGTGTATTCATTGTAAAAGGAAAAAGATTTCTAAAACCACTCAACCAAGAATGTAAGTTGTATATCAGATTGAGTCAGATTAAAAGCTGTTTACTTGCCCTTATATCCACTGTTTCATCATCAACTCCTAAAACACTGAGGGAGGAGGCAGGTGGGAGGGTAAAGCTGGCAGAGCTGGAACTGGAGGTATTAATGGATGTGCCATCTATGTTTTCTGTTTGTAGTCTGTACAGTTAGGGTTAGACACAAGTGAAACAGAATAAAAGATAAATAGGAAAAACCAACCAACCCCCCCATCAACAGAGTGAACTTATATCTAGACAAAAGCCTTCTCACTTCATAGGTACAACTTAGCTGGAAAACTATATCTAACTCTGCCAGTAAATAATTTGTGCACTATCTGTCCCTGATGTAGTACTTCACATCACCATAGAATCATCAAAAAAGGGGAGGAATTGGTGTTTCTGGAAGTTTTACCCAAATAAGTGTACTGATGTGGAAGACGTGTCTGGTTTCTCTGAGAACACACTCATGATTTGAATGCATAGTTAAATGCGGATGAAAACCTGGCTCTTGAGAAACAATTTAGGGATGGTTATAGGGAATGGAGAATGTTCATCAGGCTCCTCATGATTATATTTGCTTTTCTAAGCTGGTTACTATTTGATATATCATGTCATTATTGGCAACTTGGAAAATAAACCAAAACCCCTTATCTGGCCTGACATGAGTTTTCCACATAATTTCAATTATAAAGATATTTGTCACTGTTACCTGTGTATATACAGTGAGGCAGAAGGAGTGGTGAGGACAGTTGGTTCATCATCTGGTTGTTTCCCAAACAGAAGAGCACTCTGTAGATTTTCAACTGTATTCAGGAGCTGGTGTGCTGCTGACCTCTGGAAAAGGATTAGAGGTGGAAACTTGCAGTAAAGTTCCTCAGAATCACCAAGTTGCACATTATTTGTCTTTTCTTCCTTTTAGGATCAAATGCTAATTTTCAGTGTCTTGTAAAACTGGCAGTCTTGGTGATGTGTGCTTGTCATCCATTAGAGATCGCACGTGTACACTGATGCTGTGTTCTTCAGTGCTCTGTCCTGTTCTGTTTTAAATGTAACAAATCTAGAGGCTTCTGTCATCTTTCTCAGCAGACCATTCTGTCCAACAGGTCTAACTGGGGAGAAGCTTCCTTTGATATTCAAGTCCATCACGGTGTCACAATGAACCCTACCCAACACCAGTTTTAAAATATGAATGGCGACAGAACCTTTAAAATCCTTCAAAGCAGAAGTTCATACAGTACAAACTGGACCAAAAGAAAATTACCTGTACTGCCTCTGGCACTGAAGTGTTTGCACTTCTGATTTCTGCAGAAGCTTTAAGGACATTGCTCACTGCATGAAATAGATAGTTAGCCGTGTCTCTTAATTTCTGGTCATCTTTGCTGTCCTCTGTGTTTACACTGAGCAAGGAAGCACTGACATCTTTTAGAGCATTGCCAGCTTCCACCTGCATGGGGAACAAGGGGAAAAGTTTATGTGTTGTTACTGCAAATGACAGAAGTGACACTTGTGTCTTTTACTGAATATTGCAACATAAGTAATCTCATGGAAGTAGTTGAGGCTAATGCTGTTTTTACTGTAATTATTTGTGCTGGAGTAATACCACAAACACCAATAAAGATGATATACTAAATGGTATGCTAACATTTAATATAGACCTGAAAGATGCAGCCTGCTTCTAGAGATTTCATCCATAAAAAAAGATTAATAGCATCAAAACGCATCTTGTCTGTCAAACACTCGGCAAGGATACAGTTTAGATAAAGGTTGTAAATTAGGTTATTTTTTTGAGTGGTGTGTACAACAAATATCATCATATTGTCAAGTGCTTGTGCATTTCAATCTCAGTTTCCACAAACCCTGTTGGATTGACAGCAAGTAACACTTTTGGCCTTGTACTGTGCCAAATGCCAAAGAAGAATGAGTTTTACAATTTCTGTTTTGTGCTGGAATGCAGCCAGTGATTGCTTTGTGATTGTGAAAGCACTGGCCAAGTTTCAGGCTGGGGCGGTGAGGGAGCAAAGCAAATTCATTGCAAGCTTGAACATATCCATTCCCATAGTCTGCAAACAGTTAGCAGCCTTACTGTTGGGGGATTGCTGAATCTGAGCCATGTTCTTGGCTTGCCAAAGCTAACCATGTACTGCTGAAATGCTCCCAAGCCATTATCTGGCTGCAACTGTGTACTACATCAGAAATCAGGACAGCTCTTTTTGTTGCCAATGTGTTTGGAAAACTTCCCCGGTGACAGTTTGTTCTGTCCTCCCATGTGCTCACTCCTTATGCATAAATAGCATCATCTACTAATAATGTCATGTTGCCAGATAATATTCAACAAATACTTCAGTGAAGGTAATCTGAATGTTTGTGCCCAGTTCCTCAGGGTGCTGTTGTGTTCCTGCCTCCCTGACAGCTTGCCTACTGGCATTTTGTGGCACTGCACGGATCAGGGACCCATGGATTTGGGCAGTTCTAGATAAACCCTCCTGAGCAATTTTTCTTCAGGATTCTAGGAGCGCTTTACAAGGTAAAATATACATCCTAACATACCTCTGAGAAGACTTTACATTTTCCAGCTTAAAGATGTGTCATAAATAGTAACTGGCTAGACAGTAATAAACTGGATTGTGGTGGTTGCTGAGACATTGTCTGTGAGTCCAAATTCACTTGCTCCAAACAGCAAAATGTGTTCCCTTCTGGTCAAAATGCATATGCTGGTACAGTTAAAAAAAATGGGTGAAGAACAACTCTTCCAAGATCAATGGGATGCGGTGGAGTCTACACTATTTGTGTGAGGTGATATAAGATGAATTGCTTCTTACCTGTGCTGAAACAGACAGCTCTTCAGTCCTGTAAGTGATTTCTTTCAATAGTTCTGACATCGTAAGAGCTGTCTGCAGTGATGTGACATTAATAGCAGAGAGAGTTGTCAACATCTGCCCTCGGAGCTTGGGATAAAAAAAGATAATTAGGCAAAAGAATAAGATGCTAATTAGGACTGTGCAAGTAGTGCTGTATGTTGACAGGCAGGCTTCTTGTAAATTATGCTGTAGAGGAAGACTCCACAACAAGGATCATTTGAACTGATATTATTATTATTTATACACTTAACATCAGTTAATAGCAAGGAGAGTTAATTGTGGAAATTTGTACTAGTGTATGTGAATTACTGTATAAATTCCACTTTCAGAGAAAGCAGAGCCATATGTGATTGATGTTACTCAAATGATGAATCATAATTGAAGGATACATTGCATTTCTCTAGGTGTTTTCATCTTAGGCACTCAAAACACTGCACAAACATAAGCTTATAACTGAAACATAAACTTGTAGCTGAAATGAGCAATGTAAAATTACCTGCCATCTAGTACTTTTTGGGAGAAATAAATAGGATATTTTTCCCACAGGAGAGGCTATTTTATTTATTCATATTTAAATTGTTTGAGGAAATTCAGGTTGATTTTGAGTTTCAAAACAGTTTAGTTTAAGTTAATGCAATAACTAATAAGAATTGTTTTACTGGTGGATGATAAAACAAATAATTTAGGTGGGCAAATGGTGAGAAATAGCCAAATGCTAGAAACTTGAAACCTCCATTGATTTCAGGTGGTGACATATGAGCTTTTTATTACTTAAGAGCCATCAAAGGATATGAAGAATCCATTATTTTGCATTGTACTGCAAGGAAGCAAGTGTCTGGCTGACCTCTTTTCGTGTGTCTGTCGGTAAAGATATATTAAAGCTTCCCTCTTGAGTATCCTGGTTAAGGACTGAAGTCACTGACTTATATAGCTGGAAAAGGCTCATGCTGTTGTTTGCATCTTTTAGGATGGTGTTTGCTTTCTTAGACACAAAAGCCTGCAGAGTCAGGTTACCATCAATCACGTCTGCGTGTCCAACCTGATGAAGAAATCAGATAAATTTTTAACATTGCCAACACTGTTATAATTAGCTTTGAACAGCTTCCATGATCATCTTATTGACAGCCTAGCTAGAGTGGGACAGAAAAAAATGTGTTCCCAGGTTTTTTATGTTTTATTTTGAGTGGCCTGATAAGGAGCACCTTACTGGGGCACTGGGGCAGAAGCAGGAGTTTTCATAGGGCTACACAGAGTAACTCCAGACTCACGAAGTACAGCATATGCCACCCAGTGTCCAAATAGATCATAATTTGAACATCTGTGCTAGAAAAAGGGCAGTCAAAGATTCTTACGATTACCTCGAGTCCACAAAGAACAGTCTCTGTTAGATAGGAAAACGGTGATTATGGCACATAGAGAGGGAAGTAATACATATAAAATAGAAAGAAGTTCCAAAGGTCAATCACAGGTCAGGTATTAATTTTAGAGATCTTGAAATAAAGTAATTCTACTGTGTACCTTCACTGAAGCATGAGTTTGAACTGTATCACCAAAGTTGTTCTTAACAGTAATTGTCATATGTAAAATGAAATTATTTTCCTCTTCTCCAAGAGGAAGATAGACTTGGAAGAGTTCAGAATCTGGGCCACAGTGCAGGAGAGAATCTGAAACGGGAAAGGGATCACTGACCAGACACCACATAGATACCTCCTATTCTTAAGAACAAGGTATTCTGGGCTTGCTCTGTGACTCATTTTCAGTCTCCTAGGGGAGCAGAGCTGGTTATGCCTTTACTTGTAGAATCATAGGTCATATAATTGTTTGGGTTGGAAAAGACCTTCAAGATGATCAGGTCCAAGCTTTAACATAGCACTGCCAGTCCACCACTAAACCATGTCCCTAAGCACCACATCTACACATCTTTTAAGTACCTCCAGGGATGGTGACTCAACCACTTCCCTGGGCAGCCTGCTCCACAATCCTTTCCATGAAGAACTTTTTCCTCTTGTTAGCAACAGTAACAGTGCTAGTTAGAAACACAGAGAAGCAGTTAGCCAAACAGTTCACCTTGGGACTTACTTGATTTCAGGTAGAAGCAGTATGTGAGCTGCCTATTATGAGCGGATTGGCATGAATCTGCCAAGCACGGAGCGCTGCAGGAGACTGTGAATGCGGTGAGCACCGATCCCTGCTTGGGAGACACGGAACAACTGGGGATCTCGGGTGGAGGCACAGTGCTGACAAGGTATGTTTCCTCACCGTAGCTACGCTGAGCCATTGCTAGGAGTGGAGGGAGAAAAACGTCAGCACTCGTAGTATCACAGCAGCACTGATCTTCAGACATTAATCTTGCCTTATCTAGCAATGATGCTCTTTGTTCATGCACCAGAAACATCAGGGTGGGCCTAATCAGAAATCAAATCCCACTAATAAATAAGCCATAGGAGAAAAAGTACTGTTAAAGCTATGGTAGTGTTTGCATCATAAAGCAAAGCTGTATTATTTGATCAAGCATTTAACATAAACTCATTTCCAGATGAGCTTTAACAAAGTTATTAACAGCTTGGAGTAAGATAAATGAATCTGTCCTGCTGTGCAACAGCCTAGAACAAACTTAGCTCTTAATTATTTTAAGTAACCCACATATAAAGTAACAGCTCTGAACTTGTGGACTAATTCAACTTCCTATTTGTCAGTGAGGCTCATGTATCTAACATTAGTGTGGTGTCAGGACAGCAGAGACTATCTCAAAGGAGTCTGAAAAACCCTGCTTGCCCCTACCTGTTACTTTAACATGAAAAGCTTCTCCCTGTGTCTGCAAGAAGGAGCTGTTCATTTTCAACAGGGATGTGTTGCTTTGAAGCAAAGTCAAAGAGTTCTGCTGGAAACCAGTCAGGCCACAGGCTAAAGGGAGGGGTGTAGACTGGAAAATCAGAGAAAAGAGAACATGACACTAGGAGCTCTTTGCTGTTATTTCTGTTGTGATTTGTCAGGAGCACGGTGGCAGTTTGGTGCCCTTCATGATAATCATTCCCAAACCACCCCCTTATCTCCGTCTTCACTATTATTTTCAAAGCATCCATTTGACACATTATCACTCTGAGGCCATGTAACGTTCCTTCAGGGTGGTTATTTTTGCATGTGCAGTATTTCTGACAAACCTGATGCTCTCACCTTGCTTTGGAACGTGTTATCTAAATACCAGTTATAATATATGCCCTGGGAGTCCTTCTGTCCAGAGACACTCAAAACAACTTCATCACTAGCATTCACTGGCTTGCAGTTTGCCTCGCACCTGCAAAGAAGTAAGATGGTAGTTGTAGGTAGTAACTGTAAGAGATGTCACAGTCCTTGATGTTGATTGTTTTAATCTCATTTGGTGAAAACCTGCAAAAGCCCTGCAATATGAGACAGGTGACGTATGACTCACAAATAGTGAAATATTTAATCTTAAAGCAAGAGATTTAGGAAACTTCATCTCCATTTTCAACATGACTTAGGCCCAGAACGCACACACTATTTATGTGGCAAAACTGATGCAGGCTCTCAAATTAAGCCTGCCTCTACGTAAGCTCCTAAAAGGATTATATTAACAGATCTTTGAAATGCCACTGCTCTTTAATGAGGCACTAGGCTCTTGAAGAACAGATTCATTAAGGCAGTGATGTGTACCTGGGCATCCAGTACAAATTTCAGACATATCTTATGGCATTTATTCACATTATTTCAGTGAGATTTACATATGGAAATCACCAACATTGAAAAAATACAGTGGGTTCAAAAACCTAAATGGGTTTGGGAAGAATTTTATTCAGTTTATAAAAAGATTATGTTCAGAAATGTGGACTGGCAAACACAGCAAGACCTGTTTTATTTGTAATTCCTATGATGGTAGGGTGTAAATTGATTTACAAGTACCTTATCACCTTATTATCATTATTATTGGTAAATGCGGCCTTACACTATGTTTGTCTAATAATAATATAAACTAGGGTTTAAAACCAGACCTGATTTCCAGCTGCAGTTCTTGTTTTGCAGTCACATAGAGACATTGCTCATCCTGCCTCTCTTCATTGCTGTGGTTTCGGACTGTAACCCTGACAGTCACTGCTGACTTTGGAGGAGGAAGGCAGGAAGGTGGAATTTGCACCTCCGATTGGTTGGTTAGGATTATCTGTTGTTGCACACATTCATTCCATTTAGGCCAGCAAGCTCCTGCACAAAGATTTCCTTTATAATTAGAGTACTCATAACAACCCATGTCTCTATAAAAGACTTTCCTGCCATAGTTTCAAAGAGAAATAAGTTTCTTGAACCCAGTTTTAAAGAGTGGGTAATGACAGTTCAGAGAGAAATATAGGGACAAAACACAGATGTCCTGAATCTCAATCCAGTTTTCAGCCATAAATGATTTTGCATCATCTTTGATACTAATTATTGCTGGTTTATTGACATATACACACTTGCAAATTGCCTAACTAAATAAATCGCTTTGGATTAATTCTTGACTATAAGTGTGAGGGCTTAAGGCAAGGTGATCTTGAAAAACTGAAACCTAGGAGTGGCCACCTTTAGGAAGTGCCATGTTATGTATCATAATTTGGTGTTAAAACCAGGGTAAGGGAGAAGGATATTATTCATGCACAGTAAGTGGCAAACCTAAAGAGTAAACCATCCTTTAGATTTTCACCACTTGATCTGACTTGACAGTGAGTTTCTTACTCCTCAAATAGAAGCTAGTGGAAAAGTTCAGGAAATACACATACCGCAGGACCAGAGAAAACTGGAATTATTGTTGTTATCTGGCCAGCCAAGCACAACAGTTGTGAAAGGATCCACATGGCGACTTGGTTTAATATATATTTTGCTTTTTCTTTTGTGATCCTAAATTGTAAGTAAATATATCTGTTAAGATAGGAGTATGTATAAACAGACACGTATCTTGCTTCTTTAAAATGAAAAAGATCTGAAAGTTTAGGCCCTAAGCTACTGTATATAGATCTTTAGTTTAAATAGTCTTTTCCTGATGAGTGGTGGCATGGAAGTAGAAACTGTGGCAATAGAAGCAGATGGCAGAGAAATTGTGTGGCAAAATACTCCCAAATTTGTAAGCAGCTTAGGAGCCCAGTTCCCATTTTCAAAACTAATTGCACGTACTTAGGAAACTAATTCTCTAATTTTCCTCTTCTGGACCAAGACTTTTAACCCTTGGACAATTATTTTTCTTCTAATGCATCTTTGAGTACATTCCTTTTTCATCTGAATTAGATACATTACAGCTATACACAAAGAGAAAAAGAAGGTTGCTGAATTTGTCTTTCTGTGCAACAGGCTGTGAAACACTCAGTTTTGAATTACATTTATATTCTGCTGATGCAATACGTTCTTAGAGGCAATCTGTAAAGTATGATGCCTTCTTGTGAAGCCGCACGTCTCCTGCAGCAGACAACTGTTTGCTAGTGTTAGTTAAAAACTAAGCCTAGAATATTATCTCTGGCAATTTTGTTATCATTAGTTTCTCAGTTTGCCATAAACTGTAAATTTCTTCTTTGCAAACGCACTTAAACGTTCCAAGAGAGAAACAGGAACACCTAGAAACAGTATAAAGACATATTAAACTCTGCTTGAGGGAAAACCCCTCAAAGAGATGTTTCCATTAGTCAAATAGTTAATTTAAAAATTCACCTAAATTCATTTCAACTTCCAATACTGAATTGTTGGGAAAAGTTAATTTTCTCTAGTCTTGTAGTTGTCACTAGCAGGCTCTTACAAATTACAGGTTGCTGCCTGTAAGCACATTTGTCTCAGAGACTTTTGGTGTAGATTTTGTTAAGCCATGTGGGGCACAGAAAATCCAGTCCATAATATAGTATGCTACAAATACTTATTTTTAATATCTATGCAGCACTTTTACTGGTAAAAACTATTTGTAAGCATTTCAATTTTAAAGGAAAATCCTTAAATAATACATACATTTGTCTTTTGGATATTTGTTTTGGAGCCACCTCCTTTCTTAGTAGGATCTGTTGAATAAAAAAAAAAAAGCTGAATAATTTAGTGGTACCTGTAAAGCTTTCAGACATCCTCAGTGAACGTGACTTAAATACACAAGATTAGACTACCGACAGCCTGAGAGGTGGGGCTCTAAGAATCAGTTTCTAGAATTGTGGTAAACAGTCTAGTTACAATAGATAAAATGGTTAACAATAAGCTAGTCACACACTATAAAGATGATCCTGATCCTCATCCTGATTCTTCAAACTTAAAGGTGTAAAATAAAATAAATTCACAGAAAGTGAAAGAAAAAATGCAGGAAAGCATGGGAATAGTCTCAGTAGAATTCATACTAAAGTCACTTTTTGTAAATGCAAGGATGAGCCATCTAGAAGCATTTATTGACAGCAATTTATGAAACTACTGTTATGGAAATATTCCCTGGCTTCAGAGCTATGTCCTGAGCCACAACCATCAGTAATTCCTAGGACAAATAGCAAATGTGTGATGTGTAATGTATACAGAGTGGTAATTTATGGGAAATCTGCCTCATCAGGAAAAGGCCTCCATAAAAGTTTTCAGCACTGTCGCTGGAAGGAAAGCAATTACTAGATGCAAACCATAAACACTCCATGGAATGCTCTGATTGCAAAAAGACACTTAGGCGGTCAAAACCAGCACTGTCAAATTAGTGCAATTACCTTTTTCATAAGAACTGTTTGACAACACAGTGATGAACCCAAGATCCAGACTCATGTTTGAGAAGGCATTCATGGCCACCACTTTCACTAGGAAAGTGCCTAGAGAAGACAAACAACCAATTAAGAATAGCAGTGGGAACCATCCATCACATTTGAAATATTATATCCAATTAGTAAAGAAAATCCTATTCTTTTCTTTTAAGAGGGTGTTTTTTCCTGATGAGTTTCCACTGCTGAAGGCTTCTCAAGAAAAGTTCCTCTCCTTTATTTCAGCTTCTTAATAACTCTGTTGCTTTTTCCTAGCACTTGCATTACTGGTTTTTGTTGGGTGCTAACTTCTAGCATTGAATACTTTCAAAGGATAAAATTAAATCATAGTTAGCTTGAAGTATTCCAGCTTGGGCACAAGATTTGAATAGTTCATAAGAGGAGGAAACATTTTTATCTTATGACACTGAATTAACTCTTAAGTACAATCTCCCTAATCCCACATTTTAAAGGCTTTGCTTTATTAAAAATTGAAAGAAATATTATTAAAAAGCTTTTCCATAAGTAAATCCAACAAAAGCTATGTGTTGGAGACCAATGCACAGAAAAGCTTCTCTTTTCTTTGTCATCTTTACTGAGAACTCCTCAGATTATTAATTACTGCAGTGTAAAAAGCAGAGAAGCGTAAACTTGAAAAGTTATGCATATAAACAAACAGGAGGAAAACACTGTGATTCAGTAAAATGTCTTCATTTGTACTTGAATCAGATCATGTAATGAAAAAAAAATCCTAGTTGACTATGTCTTTTTTACTGCAAATATCAGGTGAAGCTTTGATTTCACTCTCCATGTGAGTATCTATTTGCAAGTTCAATTTCTTTTAGCTCACACACAAGCCAATAAGACTGTGCTATATCTACTGTTCTGCAAACCAACTTTGAGCAGTTAGAAAAGCTACTAAATTCAGCTGTATATTATTGTCCCCTCCCAGGGTGCTATGACTGTGTAAACTCCTCAGCTGTGTCCTGGAAGTACAGAAGATGTCAGCATGCTCTACCTTCAGAGCGCATGGGAATGATGTACATTCGAGGTTCCACATGAGGACCATCTTCTTTGTATGAGTGAGTTTCATTAGATCCAATCACTTCAAATATCAGTTTATCTGGGGCACCATGAGACACAGAGACATTTATTTCCAAATTCTCCCTCAGATGCAGAGAGTGAGAACCTAATGTAGCCTGAAGACCAGATATTGGCTCAATTAGCTGAACAGCAATGCTCTCAGAGATCTCTGATGCAGTTGTGTTGCTGGATGCTCGGATTTCCAGTTGATGTATCCCCGGGCCTAGCAGCTCTTGAGAGGCACTGTCAAGTGTCAGATTGTGAGGGACAATTCCTTCTTTTGCACTGGATTCAGTGAGTGTTGTGTTGTTTGCTAGTAGAATGTAGGTCACTCCATTGCCTGTAAAAAGACAGTTCAAAACTCCTCACAGCTTGCATATAACAGGCCAATAAATTCTAGCTGCTTTTTTCAGGTATTTATTTATAGAGGAGTCATAATGCTGCAGCAATACAGGCTTTTGTGCCCCTCTAGGCTCCCTATGGGAATCTACCATCACATGTATTTTCTGCTGGGAATGTCTGGGCAATCAAGAGAACTCAAGCATGCACCAATGAATTTTGGTTTTAAGCATATACGTGGATTCTAGGAACTTGAAGTGAGCAAATGTGACCACGTCAGCATGGAATCCTCTTATCCTCAATAAGAAAAGTATTTCTGTGGATTCCTAACTTCAAATAGGGAAATAATCCTACTGGCTTCATGTGGATTCATGTGACTAAAGTTATGCCCATGCTTTGTCAGCTTTGTGTAGAGGGAAAAAGGATTTATACTTATATTCAAAGTGGTATAATAGCCTGAGAAAGAACCCCTCCAATGGAGCTGAGAGCATTCAGTTGTGGGAATGCAACAATTAGAGGGAAAGCATTCACTAAAGAGAAGTATTTTTTTGTATAATGAAAATCCCGCTTCTATCCCATGAGTAGCATAATATTTAGTTTGCCATTTAAGTCAGACAGAGTAATTCCCCTCACCTCCATTGAGTTGAACTTGAATCCACAACAAGTCCCCATACAGTGTGCGGCAGCAAGAGCTGTTTCCAGATTCATACTGGCTATAGCACCCAGTGATGATTAGTTGGTCCATCTTATCTTGAACAGTCACCTGCTTCTGTGCCATCACGTGCCATTCACTGGTAGAGCATTCCACAAAAACAGTAAACTTTCCAGGAGATGAATATCTGTATGTGACATTGCTGACCCGTCTAGAATAGAAAGAGAACAACCACTTGTTGTGGAAGAGCATCTTGAGAAATCCTTAGTCTTACATGGTAACAGTGGTCACAGTTCCTAAGTTTCATACTTGACTCAGCTGTCCTGCAATGATTGTAATTTCTCATTTATTTATATAGAATTTTTAGGGCTGAAGATTGTTCCTTTGTTCCAGTCACGGTGTCATTAGAGATGTATATCACAGGTGGTTATTCTCAAAATGTGTCTATAAGGGTGGATACATTTTGATGTAAAGTAGGTAGATCTGGTTTGTGACCTGTTGGCTCTGAGCTCAGACGTGTGAGTATGCACATTAGAATATGCAACGGTGCCCTTAATTCTCTTTATTTTATTCCTGTTTTACCTTCTCTTAGATACTGGAAGCTAAGGCTGCTCAGCATTTTGTCAGAGCATTCCCTTGTTCTTTTTTTTCATGTGCAGCTGCGTCTATACTTGGCCATGCTAGGAAAAATGTCTCTTCCCTCCTGCGTCTGGTGCAACTCCACTCATAACAGCAATAGGAGATGGGTGGACAAGAAGTAGTTTGAGGCAGTTACTATTACTACTACCAAACATAAGGAGGTGGTGAAAAGAACCTAAGGATATGCTTCTTCAATGACATGGGAAGGAAATAATAAGTAAAATTGCTGACACTGTTCTCCCTGAGCTCTATATTCTTATCATGGTGCCACCTAGCAAATGCAAACAAAGATCAGGACATATCATCCTTGATAATGCATCTTTCATTAGCTGTTTTAATGAAGAAAAAGGTTTTATTCTAACTGGACTTAAAAAAAAAATGCCAATGACAGGATCAGACCAGAAAAGGCGATTCCTGCGAGAGTAGGTGTCAAACTGGACACAGATAACAGATGATCAGGACTGAGAACCATTTAGTAGGTGAAGTGAAAGGGTTGCCCATAAAAAGTGAGCCTCTGCTTACAGCTAGCAAAAACATTTTACTTAAAGGCTCACTATCAAAGATTTTTTTTTGCAAATTCTTTACAGCTACAGGCCTGTGATCATAGCTATGAAAGAATATTTACTGTTTCTAGGATGTTACTA
This sequence comes from Piaya cayana, assembly GCA_013389865.1. Classification (NCBI taxonomy): domain Eukaryota; kingdom Metazoa; phylum Chordata; class Aves; order Cuculiformes; family Coccyzidae; genus Piaya; species Piaya cayana. The sequence continues at coordinate 44,791 of WAAB01011798.1, read as the reverse complement.
CTTTTTGGTCTTCATTCTTCTACTCCTGCTTTTCAAGTTGATTCAAGTAGGATTCCACTTGTATAAACATAAATTTCTGCATCCTTTATCTGTCATTCCTAGCACAAGATCAAGATCTGGTTTTTAAATCCAGCACAAAAATGTTGATCTTTTAAAGATGTAATTTTTATGCAATTAAACGAAAAGAAAAATGCCACTGTCTTACTTTAAACATTATCAAAAAGGTCGTAAAACTTAGAAAGATAATGCTTGCCTGTTTCTTTGGCAATTACTGACATGTTTTCAGTAATTTTGTGTCTTAGGATCTGGAATAAATTCTTTTAGTATTAATAGGATTCACTTGTCATAATATGCAGAAGAAAGATTGTGTTTGGCTGTTTGACATAAAATTTTGTATTAATTTCAAAACATGTTTTTGCAGAATCCAAGTGTCTTGTATACATGGTCTATTTAACATCTCATTTGAGATACTTGGAACATTCAATAAGATGCAAGCTGTGAGATTTACTGGATGTCTGATGATACATGAAGAACACATCTTACGTTAGAGGGTAATAAGGATCAATAGTGTGGCCATCTCCAGTGCTAATGATGCAGGAAAGGTTGCCAGAGTATGGAGAGAGCAGCCAGTTCAAACTGACCATGATATTTTCAAAGACATAGCAAGTTTCTGTTACAAACAGCTGCAGACCTGTAAAAAATAATACTAGAAGTCAATGCCACTGTTTTCTTACTAAATTCAAATACTTTACATGTTTTGAGAGCAGAGCTGCTGCAGAACAGAGCTGACACTACTGCTAGTCTGAGTGCATTAATGTTGTGACAAGGAGCTGGTCCTTTTCCATACCTAATGGTCAAGATTCTTGTTGGGACATAATTTTGTTTGTGTTAGTACAGGGAAACTACACTTTTTGTGCCTATTTGGCATTATCACCACGCTTCCAGGTTCTTCCCTGAGGATGATGCAGTGGTTTTTAAGATAGCAGTCACAGTGTTACAGCAAAGAGCAGAGCAGGCTTTTGGTGTAGACAGCACCCTCCCGCTTACCTTCCTTGCAGTGGTACTGAATAGACAAATAGCTTCCTGAAGCTGGACAAGGAAAAACACCAAACAAAGTGCCATCTGCTGCCACCTGGCAGGCTTGAAGCCCATGACACTGACCTGGAAAGAAAGACTTTTATATAAACTTGTGGGTTTTGTCTTTTTCACAACAGCTCAGATGAGAGGTGATTATAGAAACAAAAATGGTAGAGGGAGCACTATCATATCACCAATTTCTAGACAAACTTCCATATCACTTTGACTTTACCATGTTGCTTATTGCCTGGTATTTCTTAGCACCATTCTACTACATTGGAATAAATTTGAATTAGAGAGGGAGGTGGGAAAAAGAAATTACTTGTTTCGTTTAATTTTGTCTGGAAGCCCAAAGAATCACCATGGACACAGGCCATAGTTGCTGTTTAGTCTGGCAAGCAGCAGAACCCTGCACTCCCAGCAGGCTGTGTATTCAACACATGGCAGGCAGCAACAGATCCCTTCTGCCCTAAAGTTCCCCTGGATGCCAGCCTTTTCACTCTCCTGGTTTAGAGTTAGGTTTGTGTAGATGTGTTCTCTTCCGTCTCTCAAAACTTGTGTCTCCCATCGAGTTCACTGGGGAATTGCCATGCCCACATATTTTCTTCACACACTGAGATGAACTGGATATGCCCTTGTTCTCCATTTGTTCCCCTTCTCCTTCTCTAAATGTTTGCTCTTTGCAAAGTTCCTCCTTTCCATCCCGCCTCCTGTGGGAACGTTCTCCATGTCAGAAGTTCTCTGTGATTGCCTTTGTTTTAGGAATAACCCACTTACTCGTTCACTAACTCCACTGAAATACAAGAGAAAATATTTTAGGGACCAGGAGCAACATAAGACAGTACCTGCTATGTCATCTTTGACACTGATCCAGCTACAGTTTTCATCCATATCATGTTGGAGACGAGTTTCTGATACACAGTAGTGAGGGGTTTTCCGTCCATAAAAACTCTCTCCAATTTGAATAACTTGTCCTGATCCGCACTGTACAGTGGCATTGTGATTATCACAAGCAATGCTTTGGCCATATTCTAATAGAAGAAAAGAAATCAGATTTAATTTTTTGAAACTCTGAGAAATTCTACTACAATTCTCATGCCTATCCACGGGGATTTTTTGTTGCTTTTTCTTCCCTTTTCTCCTTTTAAAACCAAACAGCTAAGAAAAAGAAAAAAGAAGAAAATATTTTCCCATTTTTCAAATCTGAAAGAATAGATATATGGGTTTTACTGACTTAAACAAAAATTTGAGAACATTCTTAATAAATCAAAATATTCTAATTTAAAAATAAATATATTTTTGAGAAAAACACTTCACATTGTTTGACCTGCAATACTAGAAGGTTTAAAGATACTTCTTGCTTCTGAAAGAGCCTTGCGGCAATGTGTGATTTGCATGATATTCAGGTAATTGCTCTGGATTGCATATTGAGTGTGGGACCTGATCCCATTTCTGCTACAGAAACACCTTTGCTCCTCTGTGATAGTCGATTGATTTCATTCAGCAGGACTGCACAAATAAGGCCATATCTCTAAATGCATACACCTCGTTCTTTGATTAGCCAGGACAGTTAGTTATCTTTCAGAATTCTTGGTATCCTGTAAAAACTGGGATACTTAATACCCAGAAGAGGAGGACACAAAGAAAGACTGCTCTCAAATGGGAGTGTTGCAAAAGATTGTTTTTGTTTCAGTTGTCTCAGGTTTACTTTGTCCTCCAGCTGCTGTTTTGAGCATTTCCCTAAGTACTTTGGTTCACAGTGCCAATGTGTGCACACTGCAGTAATTGTGTGCAATTGTTATTTAAAGGCTAAATCTAAGCCTGGCTGTAACTATAGCAACATGATCAGTTTACAGATTAGAGCTCTCTAAATAAGCTTGGAAAATAATTTGCTGATAAATTCTAACATGGACTATCATCTCATGCATTGTGTTGTTCTTTAGTTTGCATAGAGAATTCCCATAGTATTTGCTCTATCAGAAGCTTTTACATGGAAAAATGTACAGACCCTGGTTTGATATATATAATTTTACTACAATGAATTGCTGAACTACAGAGTGCCAAATGGTAGAATAGAAATAATAATAAATAATAATAAATAAAGTTTTTAATTACATTGAGAAACACAAATAATGGAAGAGTGGATGGCCAAAGAAAGGGTGAAGGCAGAACACGTGGCTGGTTGTCAAACACGTAGTGTATCTATCTCAAGATGGTAAAGTAGGTAAGTTATTGGTTTCATTTGAAGTTTCAAACTCAGTTTTAATGTGAACCAAGCCTCACAGTAGTTGCATGTGAAGGTGTTATGTTATTAGGACCATTTTGCAGAGAGACAAACTTAAGTACTCTCAGGCTGTGGGAATATCCAAACTTTCAATTCCCAGGGAAACTAGTGGAAATATTGACTCTGTTTCTTTGAGAAATTACATCTAACTCCTTGCATGTAAAGCTAGTAAAAGAGGAGTCTGTTATAGAAATGTGTATGTGTATTAATGGACATGGGCTGTAGACAGTGTGAACAAGGCTATAATTGCCTTAATCTGTTCTCAGTTTCCTGAGTAATGGAATGGTGGATGCAGTGTAGCATACTGTCATTCAATAATGCAAATACTCTTTCAATTTAATGGGCTTTAAGTCAGATCCTATGGTAACAGATGATAGCTTTGCTAAAACCAGACAATTGTCTACTGTGGTTGTAATGGAAAAATAGTTTTAGTCTGGCTTTGAAAGGAAAATAAGCTTAAGGAATTGTGCTGTCGGCCAGTTTCCCTCAATAATTTTTAATGTTAGTCATCTTCAGGCAAATTTGATGTATAGATATAAACCTCAAAACACCCTAAAATTTCATGAAAATCCATGGCTAGGTAGAAGAGAAAGAGCTGTGTTGGTGCCTCTATTAGGAGTAGGGATTATAACCCAATGTTTATCTGTTCTGGGACATGGGATTCAACTGGTCAGCCCGTACAGCTGGAACTTGGAGGCAGCTGTGTGGAAGAGGAAGGAGAAGGAGCTGAGGGAGGGAAAACTATTTGCTGAGGAGGAACCTGCTGAGGATATGGGAGTGAACTGGGAGTGCTGAGGAGAAGGACAGGGAGAGATGGTGACACAGAAAATCAGGACAGGAAACAAAACTCTGTGTGGAACAGCTTGTTAATTATGTCAGAAGTAGTACCAGGGCAGTAGCAATTCTAGGGCTTGTGGTAACCTGTACTTGCATACTGGATTTGAAGACCTATTTTTAATATTAATGAGCTTACAGGCAGTCTCTCCTTCCAGTGTTTGTGACCTAAGTTCTAGTTGCAGTTTAAAATGCTTGCATTATGTGCAAAGTGTGAGGAACAAATTCCCCTCATATCTATATGTTGAAAGGAAAGACGTTGCCAGCATTCCTTTCCAGCACTGTTTGTTCCAAGTCACAATTTAAGGAATACGATGTCTGTAGATTTTCTGTCTAAGCACTTAAATACCACCAGGAAGTACAGGTTCCTGTCCACTGCCTTATCTTGGGGAAGCCCTTGAACTTAATGTGATTGAAGGGTCTGAGAAGAAACAAGAACTTGCTCCTACCTTTGCATACTCCAGGCTGCTAGGAATGGTGTCTCTGGAAGCCTGACTGGATATTTAATTCAGTTACAAATGGAAATTATTTTTGACCATATTTACATGTCTAAGAGTATGTTTACAGGGCAGCCATGCAGGACCCACCTGGCTCACGTTTTGTGATATGGTGGGAGTTTATTCTTGCACCCATGTTATTATACGCTACTCAAACTGTCTGTAAAGTAGGTAGCTTATAGCACTGTAGACATGGACTGCTACATGTTTATATTCACTCTGAGATCCATTTCTATTTTACTAGCCTTCTGTTGAAAACCTGGAGCTAAATGGCTTGTTGCTGAGCATCTACATCTCCCACTGACTTCAGGGCTCTTTCTTTCTTTGGATCAGATCTTACATCAGTGCACTGGATAAAGAACACTGGATGGCATTAAACCTTTTTTTGCTTGTTTACTTTTAAGAGGCTTTATAAAGTTATTGTGCAGCCACTTTGAAAGCAACAAGGCAATTTATGTACAGTTGTGGACATGGCATGCTCACTTCTCTGTTCCAGCTGTTGTGTATCTTACCAAACTCGCAAATGAAGTCAAACTCCTGGCTGCAATTTTCAGTCACACCCCACTGGTACTTGGCATTCTTCAGGATGTACCCGCATGTGGATGATAAGGAAGACGGCTGATCCTTGTACCAGTTACTGTAGCTTATGTTGGAAGTGTCCAGCCAAATCATTGATCCTGTGAACACAGTAATCGTGTTCCAAATGTTTATTTTCTGCAGTAACACAATTACAGAGTCAAAGATTGCAGAGCAGGACTGTAACTCTGCTCTTACTGAAGCAGAAGTGGTTTAGTCTGCATAGGGGTTTTCAATTACATTTTATATTTAACCTGATATAATCGCTGAAAGAGATGGCATGCTCACCCCCTGCACTCACAGCCTCAAGATCCCACCATTTCCCTTGCATGACATCTTGCAACACTTCCTAGTGTGATGAGTTTGCTCAGCCTGCTCTACCACTAGAGAACTAACCCAGCTCATTTTTTTCACTGCATCAGCAAGCTGATCAAATTCACCATCACAAGATCGGATGGAAAGGGTGACAAATGCAACTGGGAGGTGAAGAAGGCAATTAAAACATCTTAATACAAATCTGAAGTTACAGCAACAAAAGACAGTGGCTTTTCAGGAGATGTCTACAGAGGGACTGGTTACATTTGTTGTCATGTTAAGTAAGCATCATGGTCTGACACAGTTTTAAAGAAGACTTGATTTCAAAATCACCTACCATCAGTAGTTTCATCCAGCAAGGAGTTTGAGATCATTCCAATCCACCATTCCTGATCCTCAGCAAGATGTTTTTGCAAGAATTCTTGAGTTTCCTCATTTTCGATAAAGACAAGATGCCCACCTCCTCTCTCACACCAGCTCTGGGCACTTGTGAAGGTGTGATGGAGTCTAATAAACTCATAGCACGAATGGTTGAAAGCCAGCTGGTACTTTGAGCAAGGAGTTTCTTCATCAGTGGTTGCCTCTTCCACAGCCAAACATACAGCAAAAGAAACTAGAAGTGCAATCCCGAGCCACATTCTCAGCTCAGTGCCCTGTGTGGCACTGATCTTGCTTATCACATCGCACCTCTTTTTGCTACCTTTTTCAAAAGCTTGAGCTGTCATGTCATGTCATGTCATCAGCATTTCTCTTTCCTTTTTGCTGCTTGCGACAATAGCAGCAATAGAACATGGGACAGATTGCTTCTAATACATAATGGTGACTGCATCAGAGGATACACACAACAAGTATTGATGTTAAGTCATTGCAGTGGCCATTGTGAGGCCTATTGTATGAATGTCTCATTCCACGTGAAGTCAGTTTGAAAAGAAGACATTTGAGTATTGCTTTCCTCATGAGCAGAGGAGATAAAGTTGATATATGCTGCTATTGGACAAATGGGAAAGTGAGATAAAGCTCCTCTATCAAAGGCAAGCTGGAGGTCTTTACAACAATCAAGAGTTACAATAGTAAGAATGAAAGCAGAATGAGGAAAACAAGACACGCAAGGAGTTATGAGGTGGGAAAACACACAGTGCTCCTCTTGATAGGTTTAATAGGTTTGGATTGTTTTATTTTTTTTATTATTATTATTTGAGTTCCTTCTTTTGGATGCTAATGCGGTGTCTGTAATTGTTGTGTTGTATTCATCCTGTCCATCTGTTTACACATATGCAGCTTAATCTCAGCTGCCCTGAGGAAGCTTTATTTTGAAGTGTTGTATCTGTTTAGAAGTCCATACTCCAGGTTAAATGGTCCCATCAGCCCTTAAAAGCTAAGTTGCTTGACTATATAGAGCCTATGGTATTCATACCTGCCAGGAGGTAGAAGGCCAGAAGTTAAACCAGTGATTTAGAAAAGAAGAAAGCATTACCTTAATCATCAGAACTACTTGGGAAGCTTATGTGCGCACTCCAAAGGCTGATGGTGGATGTTGGGAAGCCAGCCCAGCAGCATTTAGGAGCTAAAATCACCAAGCGCTTCTCAACTTCCTTAGGAAAGATACCCATTGGGTTTACTGTGCCGCTGGATTATTAGAAACACAGCACAAATAAAGACCTTTAGCTATTGCGATCCTCCTGTCCTTGGCATTAACTCCATTGAATCTGATGCAATTATTATTAATTTATACCACCATAACCACCATTATGCAGGATGTCCCCTTACCCACTACATTTGAAAATCAAGATTTATCTCAGCTTGGCGCAGATCCCACATTAATTTCTGGCTGATTAATAGGGAGGTCTGATGGAACAGCTGAGAAGTGATCAGGCTGGGTTTCCCAGCTATGGGGAGGACAATCCACATTCTAATTTGCTGATGGATCTGGCCCAGTCAGTGCCCAAATAGCCATCCTCTTCCTGGAAGAGACCATAAAACTATGATTATCAGCTGCTTCTGTTGAGGACACCTACAAATTAGGAGTCCCTTTTGAGGGGGAGCTTGCATACAAACTTCCATAGGCTTCAGTTTCGGAACCCGCAACCCAACTGTTTATATTAAAACTACTGCAAAGGTTGGAGCTGAGGGCTCTGCTGTTTCCTTAGTTGGCCACTGTATCCTTTTGTGACATTTAATTCAGAGACCTTGTTTCCTCTTGGGGCAAGCTGGCTTACCAGGCTTTGGAGAAGCTGACATCCAGCCCAGTTTGTCCTCTTTAGATGTGAGAAACAGCCTGCTTCTGGAAACACAGAAGTGTGATGAAGGAGACTGTACTTATATGTACATCACTCAGTGATACACACTGTACATTTCCAGGCAGTGCCACTGACTCACATTTGTGATGAATGGATTCTGCAGCATCGTCCACTTCTCTCTCTGCAACTGGAAATTTGACTACATGAACTTACTGCTAAAAATTCCGGATCTGGGGGAGCCACAGGCTGTCCTCTGTGAATCTTCCCCAAAGCCATTGAAATTAATGTAAGTCTTGTCTCTGGCTTTGACAGACTTTGAAACAGGCCCTAAAAAGGAACAAATAATGTTTGTAAATCTACAAATAAACCTAAGCTCTCCAAGTGAGTTTGCTGCTGGCAACTTCTACAGCAGTATGAATTTTTTTCCTAATCTATGGTTTCTATGAGTAACTCTTCAACTGCCTGAAGCAGATGGGGAATGGAAGAAAGACAGTTTCCCTCTTTTGCTGTTTGTTGACTTTGTATATTTTAGTGCCAGTAAAGCAGTCTGTCAGTTTATTCTGTTTACCACAAGGAAGAGAAAAGCATTTACAGCAAAGAAAATACAAATTGAAAAGCATCAAAATTAGCAACTGCGGTCCTCAGGAAAGAATATTGCTGAAAGCTTTTTTCCCTCATTACTGAAAAGTATCTTGATTTCAAATAAACAACACTCCTTGAATTTACCCATTTGTAGGAAATGCGCTTTTTGCATTTTACCTTAACAGAAAGACATTTTTAAAAATAGCCACAACTCCACATGGAAGCTTCACAGTAAAATGGTTTATAAACTCTTTTTTTCCTTTTTGCCGTTGTGTATCTGGCTGCATTGAATTTTTTAAAATATTTAAATATTTAATTTAGAAGTAACTTAAATAGTCACATATGCTAGTGAGGAAGAGACAAAATGGTGTGCCTGGCTGTGTAATCTCATCTTGAATGCTTCAACAGGTAGTCTTAGAATCATAGAATCACCAGGTTGGAAAAGACCCATCGGATCATCGAGCCCAACCATAGAAATGATTAATTAAGCCTCTGTCATTGTCTCAATGCGGTGGCTGGCAATTACACTAAATTCTCCACTGCTGGCTGCCCATGGGAGTCTAACTGACACCTAACAAGCATTGTAAAGTCGCTCTGGTATCTTCAGGGAAGTGTCAAGCATAATGTCAGCTGTATAGATTTTGGATACACCAAAATCATTCAGTTGCTATTTTCTGTCTGCCTTTTGCGTAGATCTGAAGAACTGGGCAGACTCACAAAAGAAAAGACTGTACATAAATATTTTTTTTAAGAAACTATGAGCCTTTCGCATACAGTTAAGACCTGTTAATCTTTATTTGGTTATAGCTGTCTGCCTGAAAGACTAATGTAGCAACCACCCTTACAGCACATGTTATATACCAGTGACTTAAACTAAAACATATTCACTGGCTAAAATAAGGCTTGCAAAGCAATTGTGTTTTGCAAGCTTTGACTAGAAATTAGTGACAAAGCTTTCTCAATATTTTCACACCTTCACTCCAAGCAGCGATAAAGCTATGAATAGCTCCTTTGTTTGTGAAGTCTCCTGCGCCTGTTGGAATAAGTCTTTAATTTTTCTCAGAAATGCTTTAGGGGGCCCTGCAGATCTCAGAGTCCTAACGTGCCCTTATGAGTTACACCAGATGGTGGCCATCAAGAGAAAGTTTCTTCAGAAAAGCATTGTGCTATATAAAACATCACAAAAAAAAGATAAAGCTTTTATTTCTGGTTTTCAAACGGGTCCTTCAAGGATTATTAATTGCTTTTATTGTTGTTGGAAGCAGAAGCTATTGAGTGAAAGAAATCTGAAGCATATATTGTTTATGATGCTGAAAAAGTTAATAGGTATTTAAAAAACAGTGGCTTATGCTGAGATTCTGTAAAGGAACTTTCTAGGCAGTGTTCACCAAACAAGCTTATATCAAAGTACTCATAATCAGTATTTTTTTAAAAAAATCTAAGCTTATTTATGTCAATTATATGCCATTTTGAAAAGTTTATATACTTAAATTCTTATAGAACAGGGCATGAGCACAGACAATGCTTATGTGTCATAGGTAGGTGTGGTAGACTTGCCTTGACACCTTTGGGGAGATTTTGCCTTTCATGCCCCAAATTAGGCACCAAGCACTGGACCACAATTTTTGGAAAATACAAGCCTGAATTCTTCTTCAGCATGATCAATAGCTCTATAGCTCAGGACACCTTGAATAAAACTGTAAATTTCTCCATGAGCAACCACTGCTATTACGAGAACGTATAATTCACAAGACTTTTCTGTTTCTGAACTTTGGTATCCCAGACCTGATACAAATCGGTTCCAGAGTTTCACTGGGTTATTGGAGACCTTGGTGCACAGACAAGGAGGAGAGGTATGGTGCCACCACTGACTTCAAGGTCGTCTTGGTTTGTATCCCAGAGCAGATCACAACTGCTATATGACAGCCTAAGAACATCCAGTAATTCAAAAGGCTGTGAAAATACAGCAGGATAGCTTGACAATCATTAATAGAGGCCAGAAAATACTGGATTTGCAGAGCTAAGGAAGTGAAGAGCCGTCAGTGGGAAGGAATCACACCCCACATTCATTCTGGCTGTTGTTCATTTACCTTGAGGAAGAGCAAGTAAATTTACTCTCTATAGGAGGATATTACTATCTTTACATTCCTGAATATTACTGAATGTAATGTGTAGATTTTATCAGGAATATAAATATATTTCTGTTCTATTATTTGTATAATTATGTAAATGGGAAATTGATTTCTGTTACTCTGGCTTTCAAGTAGAAAAAAGATGGTTTTCAGGTATTATTACTTTCAGACAAAATTGTGAGTGGTCCATTTTAGTGTGTCATGTGCACTACCATGGTGTGCAGAACTGCCTCTAAAACATCTCCAAACAGGTAGGAAGTACTGAGTGCTGAGCACACTGTCCAGAAAGGGATGGAGAAAAGCCCCTAGATACACCTTCAGCTTCCATCTCCCCAGCTGGCTTTACAGAAGCCTGTCTTCCAATTATTTTAAGGCAGGTCACAACCATGCTTCCTTCCTTGCTGCTCTCCTGGGCTGCTTGTCCTGATAGTGAGACCCAGTTGTCTGCTGACTCACAAGGGTTTGTTTTCATTATTGCTTTACTAATTTTCCATTTGGCAATACGGTGAACTTAGCAGCGAGCCTTGCCAAATTGCAATTTTGATGTTATCTTGTTTAAAAAAACAACAGAAAACAATTCTTATCTTTACAGGGTGCAATAATTAAATTAGACATTCATGCCTGGCATGATGGGGTCAGATAAAGATAAGTAGGTCTACATTCAGGATTTGCTGAGTTGGACATGATTTCTGTTTATAGGATGTGTATGGTTACCTTCTGGCATAAGCGTCGCCTGGATAATCCCCTGAGGACCTTCTCCTACAAGTTGTCCCTTCAGAAGCATCTAGTATTGTCTTTGAGCTTGTAGCTTGACTCTCCTCTCCTGTCATACAGTTGATGCCTCAATAGCTCCCTGTTTCCCAGCTATTTCATATGCTTTATTGCATTCCACAGCAGAACTTCAACTACTGAGGAGGATAAGTGTGCCATGTAAGAACATTAATCAAGCTAGGGTTATTGATGGCTAAGGTTAGCCTCAAATTCACATAGAATTCAGCAGAACTATCTGAAACATCTGCTGACACCTTGTGTTTTTATGATCATGACTGGCTAAGTGGCACAATTTAGATATGCCATTACCTTAATATCTTAATAAGAGAACTGTTGTGAGGATTAAAGGTACCCTGTCTGGGTAAAACATTAAGTGGTAGATAAAAATGGACTGAACTTTTAGAGAGGCAAAAATTTGCTTGGATCTAAATCTACAGCCATCACAACTCCACTGGTGTCTCAGCAGTCACTCTAGATTTCTATAAGCATAAGACTGGCCAGATTTCTAAGGCAGTCCAGCTTCTTGTTTGTTTTATTTAATTTTGTTACACATTTTCCTTCTGCTTGTTTTGAACTCTTTCTGAGCTTGCACAACATGAAAACAGAAAGCAAAAGGCTGAGTTACAAGTTGTTTTCATTAACAATGTCTCTCATCAGTAGATCCAACACCTTACAGAAGAGATCACCTTCACAGTCTCCATAATGAGAAGATGGAAGGTATGGCAGGTTCTTTATAGTTTCTTTTTTATGTTATCCCAAAGATGTACAGTAGGCTAAAGAGGTAGCAGCATTCACTGTAAATATCTGTAACACCATTTCTACACTTTCAGTCATGGAAGTGAACGCCAACCTTCAAGTTGTCATTCTGCCCACTTGAAAACACATCACTGAACTGTATAACACATTAAGTATTAAGACATGTAAATAGTCACAGGATGTTGAAAGGTGCAGGTAACATTACAGAAGTCTCGTGGTGAAGAAGTTTATGTGAGTCCTGTGGCTTCTTACTTGTTTGAAAGTCTAGTGTCTAGGATGAGCAATTAAATTCTTTGGTATTATGATCACTGGGCAGGCTCAGTATACTGGTATGGGTGGGCACTGGGTATGGTATGCCTCAGCACTTGGAGAGTTTTAATACTAGATCATGTTATCTTTTTATTTAAATGAATGAATCAGTATTTCTGGTGATATCTATAAAGAATATGACTGTAGTAACAGAAAGCAGTAATTTTTGTTTAGCACAGAAAATATTGAAATCTCATCTCACAAAAAATTGAAATCTCATCAAGAAAATTCAAATATCACAAAAATAATTATTTTGATCCACACAGTGCTGCTCAAACCAGTATTTGATTCAAACTGTTTTGTTCCAAGCAAACTCTGGCCAGAACAAACTGTAGTAGTAGTTTGTATTTGCAATTATATGTGGATGGTGCAAGAGAAGTATTGCTAGATAGTGCTGGTGGTATTTCTTTTGAAATGAACTCATATTAGCAAGATGGTATTTAACAAAGATTAGAGCTTACATCTCCTGGAAAAGTGAGATAGCAATTAGTGCGATTCCAGCAGAAATGACTGTTAAGTTTGTTTTACAGTTGGTGCCTTTATTTGGTTATAGATAAGTTGATAGTTGAAAGTTCTTAGCACAGCGTGAAGTCATATTCTGGTAATTTGACCTTTGTTAATGGAATTAAATTAGAACTCCAATTTTAGAAGATAAAGGTTGAGAGTAAACTAAATTAAGTGCTTATTTCAATATAGAGATAAGAAATAACATCGTTCTTTCTCCAATTTATAAGGTAGTGATTTGCTTCTTGTGTAAGAGAACTGAAAGTACACACACAGTGATGACTTTATTGTTACATTAGAAATGTAGTTACCCAGCTCCTCTGCCTTGGGAAATTTTGTTTCCATAGATCACACACCCAATGTCTTCCCTAGTCTTCCTGTCTTCTGAGGCCACAAGGCATGGCCAGACGAATGCTGTACAGAGTAATGCTTTGCTCCAAAGGCATCTTCATGACCCTTTTTGAGTCTAGGAGAGAAGCTCAAAGCACTCAGAGACTGGAAGGAAATGAAAGCAAAAAGAACCCACAGGAAACAGCTTGCAGCCTTCACCACAACTTTAGAAAGGAGAAAAAAGTGCAGTGAAGAAAATCTGCTTAAGGTAGGTAGCTGGTAACTTCAAAAATATTGTCATGAGAGGTGAACAGAGAGAGGAAACTGTGGGGAGAAAGTCTGGATTTGGTTGGAAGATTTCTATTCAAAAGTTTCTGCAGCTGGGTAGTGTTTGTAAATGAGGACAAGCATCAGGAGAGGCTGTTCAAGCCATGGGATTGGGTCATTTGCATCAAGGCTTATGTTTTCAATATTCCTTGCTAGGAAGAGTGAGACAGCACAGTTTCCCTGAGTCTATAATATTCTGACAAACATGACAAAGTGTTTGGTAAGCCCAAGACCAAAGAGCTGCAGGCAGTCTCTCCAGAGAGGGTTGCATTTCCTCTATGCGGTCCAGAACACAAAATTCTATAACCTTCTCCATGCTCTCCCACCAGATGTGGTTTTACAAAGGGAGATTGTGAATTAATTTAACTAGAAGAGTCACTTAATCTATGTCTGCTTCTGCTGATAATTACACATTAGAATTGTAAATCAATACATTGATATTTCTCCATTTCAATGTAAAATAGAGAAAATTACACAGTTAGAAAGAAAATTCACCTCTCCACACCTTACTAACTGCTTAACTGTCATTAGCATGATGAAAACAACAAAAATCAGTTGCTTATGGCTGAATGAAGTATTTTTCACTGACAAACAGGAAAAATGACCTCTGCAATGTATTTTTATTTAAGTTGTACAAAATACAGGACAAAACTTTCAAGCACAGACACCTGAAATTAGCTACCAAAACACCTTTGGGTTGATTTCAAAAGTTGCTGGGTATCTGCAGCTTCTTATTCTTCCATTCAGAGAACTTTTAACAAGATTTCAAATTGTCTCATCCTGGCTGAAGCTTAAGTAGGTGAACAGTTATATTAAAGAAAGGCAGAAGTGGTTCAAATTAATCTTCTTTATTGCTTGCTTGCTGTATGGAAATCTGCTTAGTACTGCTACAGATTAGACCACTCACAGGTTAGATAATTAAAACTGCAGCATTAAGACCTGTGGACCTGTCAATAGATGAGGATACGTTGACGAGAACATATTAAAGCAAAGCAGAAGATCATGGACAGCGAAAAAGTCCCCATGGCTTAGTGGATGCAGAGTTAGATGGCTTTGCTTTTTGGTTAGATCCTTTTCAGTCTGTAACACTGCGGAAAAAACATCGTTTACTTGGCTTTGTGTATACAAATAAGTCTACATCTCAACACACACACACGCACACTCTGTCTCATATATGCGTATACATTGTATGTATATATTTATATGTATATATATCTCTCTGCATATGTGTATGCATGTGGACTTCGATACCCTTCATCTCCTATAGACCTCTGGTTTGATGTGGCTGTTTATTGGTACTACTGATTCAAACAAAGCCCATCTATTTTCTTTCTTAATCTGACTTCTTGTTTTGTTATCACCTGTTTCTGCCAGTGCTTTCCAAACAGAGACACAGGCATGATGTCTGGGTGAGCTACCTGGGGGAACACGGGCCATCAAGCAGACAATAGGCTGGGAAGAGAGGAGCAATGGACACGTATAACAAGTGTGTCAGAACACTCATGTGCAGCACAAATTATGTTTTAAATAAAATAAATACATATATTTTAAACAGATCGGTCACCTTTAAGAACTGATGTTAAAACATTTTGGGATCAACAGTGATTTAGCTGAAAAAAATCTGATTTTAGGGTAACCTCCTATGAAATTGCATAATATATAATTGTGTAAAGAATCTTTTTATCCTTCATGTTCAATGAAGGCTACGACTTGCTATGCAATCACATGCTTTATATTCAAATAATTCTTTTCCCAAAGGATTTTAAATTAAATTGAACTCAGTTAAGTACCTTATCTAGAAACAAAAGCATGAAGTTAAAAATCCCTCTTATTTTTAATTATTCCTGCCATACTTTCACTGAGTGTATTCAGGTCACATATGAGAGAATATGTTATAGTCTTTGTTTGTGAAAAAGTGTTTAACTCAAAAATGTGCCTCTCAATTCACTCTGGAACAGCTTGTGTATAAAGAAATACAATACATGCCTGTGTAGTGATGATATTTTATTAATTGGTAGAATAGCCTGGTTTAAATTTCAGAGAATGAGGGGGAGAAAAGGATGACACCTACTCTGAAATGTCACTCCCAAAGAGCCTAATTCAGAGCAGTGGGTAGAGATTTCTTTTCTTCTTCTACCTCTACCTCGACCTCTACCTGCCACTGTGTTTGATGTGCTGAAGGTGATGGTGCAGATTTATTCTATCTTGACTCCCTGGGTGTGCCTGGCTGCTTTACAGAGGTTCTAAGGAGCAAGCAGGAAAGTTAACGTTTTTCTTACTTCTCCTTTTAATCAATGAAAGAGTTAATTTTAATGAGAACGTGCAAGAATTATAGTGTATGTGCTAGGGATTAAAGATCAACTATTATAAATTGTCAACCTATAAACCACCAGCCGCTAGCTCACATTGCACTTTGACCTTATCTTTATATGTAACAGGAAGGAGCTGATCTCAGCCCAGACTGGAGGGGACCCGCTACAGCTGCAGGCGCAGCAGGACAGAGGACACGGGAACCGCTTATTACACGGGAACTGCTAATTACATGAGAGATGGATGTGGTATTCAATGGAACTAAAGAAGAACATCCAGAACCCATAAAAGCTGAGGTGCAAGGTGGGTGACAAAATCTGTGCTAATACGGGTGTTTACTTTGGTGTTTTAAAATATGTAAACACTGAGATAGTTGTTCGCCAAAATCAGCGCTTGAAAGGGGAAACTGAGAAAGCGAGAGAGGTCAGTGAATTTTGTTTAAAGGACTGAGCTCAGATAAAATTTATGTCCCAACTTGGGAGAGTAGTTAATTTTTGTGCACTTTATGAGCATTTCTGTGTACTTTTCTGAAAAGCCAAGTTGAACAGAATCCACTGAAGTTGGCAGTGAAGGAGGAAGCCTTGGGATTTAATCTGGTGACACCCCTCCCCCATGACTCTGCTCAGGCTTTCGGTTTCTCCTCTCTGTAACCCTTCTCTACCCTTTCTCTGGTTGCTTATGCTCTTCCTTGTCTCCTGGAGAGTGTCACTGAAATTTGGGACTCTACAAAAATAGTATTTCTAAACAGAAAAGAAGCAGTAATGGATACCACCATGTAGCATTAAAAAGAGGATTCAGAAGTTAATCCAGTAAAAACTGCAGAGTATCCTTCAGAGAGACAGTTTAAAGTGGCTCTCTAGAGATGAACCCTTGATCAATCTTTAATTTTTAATGCTTTTTTTGCTTTATGTAAGAGTTTTTTGCTACAGGTACAGGAGAGGTTTGTTGCTGAGACCCCTTGTTTAGCAAATATATGCTGTGTTTTTTGTAATAGGTGGTCTGAGAAGTGGTAGGCATCTAATACTGATTTTAAAGTCACTTCCCAAGTACAACACTTAAAAAGATGACAAGGAAAACGTGCATGATCACATTGTTCAGTTTGGTGGTTGAATCAGAAAAGATGTCATTTCAAGTCAAAGTGTTGTGTTATAATTTGCAGTGGGTTTACACCTTTAATTTTTTTCCCTCAATATGAAAACTTATTATTGAAACATTTCATGTTGCAAAAAAAAATTTATCAGACTTGATCTGTATTATGGAATCGTTTATTTGAACAAAGACTCCACGTTTCACTAAATAAAATAATGTAAACAAAATATTCCATAATTGGTAATGATGACTCAGTATTTACTACTAAGAAATCTAAAGAGAACCTCAGCCCCTTTAAATATTTTGTTATCCCTCTTTTCTGCCAATATTTTTTCTCCTTGTTACTCAATGCGTGCACTGTAAATATGACCCCATACTTGTAACATCGGCTGTAATTTAACCAATGCTGTCCTAAACACTGTACAGCTATGTGATTGCACAAGACTCCAGTAAACTTACAGATATTTGGAGATTTTACTGTGTGACTGTTGTGTCCTCACATGGCACAGAAAGGTATCTTTATTTCCACTTCAGACTCAAGTCTAAACCAAAAAAAGATACAAGGCCCATATTTTTAAAGCTGTTTAAGCACTTTAGGATGCTGATTTGTACCCAGTCTGATTTAGAGAAATTCTCAATTCCCACTAGTATGAATTTTCATCAAAAAACCTTGCTAGATGACCCTTTGCTCCATGCTTTTCCTACTGGAATTATGCCAGAAATTACACTGAATTACAGCAGAAGTTTCCAGAGGTGCATCAAGGCTACAGTGCCTTAAAAAGAAGATCCCTTTTTTACCCCTGTTCATGTGTTCCAGTGAAATTACCTTATTGGCCTGTCCTGAAACTTTTCAAACATCATTAATCTGATATAGAGGAATAATCTCTAAACAGAATTTTTAGCCCTACGAGCTATAGATAGAGATGTTCACTGAATTGCAGAAATACCTGTTTTTCTTGAATGCTGGACCCCCAAGCAGATGACAGTATTACTGGGTCAAAATACTGTCATAAATGGCATTGGTAGAAGGTAGGAGCACAACAGATTGTACTCACTGCGCTGCAGCTGCCCACTGTACTGGAGGAACGGGAGGGCCTGCAATCTTCTATTGCCAGATAACAGAGAACTGTAGAAAGGGAAGTGGCAAGAAGAAAATGCTCATAATTTAGGCATATCAGCACATTAAATTTGTTCTGCACTCAATCTTCAGTAGCCAGCCAAACAAAAATTATGTATCTATTTTGAATATATAGTTTCTTAAGGACATAATCCTGTTCTCTCTGAAGATTCATTTTCTTCTCCTCACTTGTGATTTCCTCACTGTCTTTTCACCAACTATTTTTAGTTTTTCAAGTTTTGTGCTATTATCTATATTACAGATTAAACCTTGTTTATCTTATACAAAAAAGTGTTATGATTATTGCATCAGAACTAGGCAAGTAAAGTTTAGTTTTCAAAGCTCTTCCAGAATATAATAATAATAATAATGAATGTCCATCTATTGTGTCAATAATTTTTTATCTTCCTCATCTGTTCCAAAACTGTAACCCTAATGAAGCTGTATGAGTACTCTGGCATACAATATTAGTTGGTTAGCCTGACTGAGAATATGTATTAGGTAAAGCCAACATTTACTATCCTTCCTTTGCGTTTGGATGTGGGTTTTTTTCTTGTGTACTTAATGTCATTTGTTTGAAGAACTGGAAAATGTCCTTGTTGCCCTTATGCAAGAAGGTCACCATTTAGGAAATGTTATCCTAGAAAGCAGCCAAAGTCCCTTTAGGATCTGTGGGAATATAATGGAAGATTGGTGAGGAGAAATTGTAAAACACGCTTCAGTGACCTTGCAGCTGAGATGTAGAAAAACATATAAATCATGCTGATCATTGCTTGGTCCTGTGTTCTTGACAAGTAGAACCTTTGTGCTTAGGTAGCATAGGCCTGGGATAAACTCAGGGACATCCCAGAAAACATGCTTGAGATTCCTATCCTGCTGCAAGAAAAGATCCAGGCACAGTGAAAATCTGCTATGCCATTTCCCTGATAAATACAGGCAAAGCAGCAGGTTTGGTACTGGCATTTTCTAGCAAGGACCAAGCTCTGCAGTGCCTGCAAGTTCCCTTTTGTGTTCCCTCTACCCAGGTGCAGTTTCAGAGATCCCCTGGTTTGTGAGGTAATGGAAATAAATTTACTCTTTGCATTTCATCTATGGCTTTGTGGTTGTTCCTGCATTCTGCCTGGGTTCAGCTCATACAGGATCTCAAAAGGTCTAACAGCAAAACAGCTGTTAACTCTGCAGCTACATCAGCTTTGACAGAGTTGTTTTCATGGCAGGACATTTCTGTCTGTTGTAGAGGGAGTATTAATAAGGAAGGGTGTCAGCTTATTCAGCATGAAGTCACAGACCAAATGATGATAAGGATTAAACCTTTTAAAGGTTTTTATGCAGAGGCAATATTCAGTGGAGGCCTTGTGTGGAAAAGTAGTACAGGATCTTAAATATTCCCTTGGGAGGCATGCACGTGAAGAAGCAAGTGAAGCTTCTAATTTAATATCTGATATGCTTTTGTTCAGCTCTTTAAGCCTAATGACATTCTTTAATTGTTGTTACTCCATGTGTCAAATGGTAGGTAATGTATTTATTGCAGTGATTTGATAAGAAATATTGTGTATTTGAATCTCAACAATATTTATGTATTTTCAGGATAATATTCCTACCCTTTATTTGTCTTCAAAGCACCGATACTCTGACTAGTGTCACAAAAGCACTGCCAAAATGGCAATACATTATGTTGTGTAATTTAATTAATGCAATTTTTTTTACTGGAATTCACTTAGCCTGGAGTTTAAATTGATGTGCTGAAGCCAATACAAGTCATATAACCTATAAAAAGTATTTATTTCTGATAAGCTCTAGCTTTTCCTGGAATGAGTGAAAGGGTTTAAATATATAACTTTAAAATCTGAGTTCAGGAAAGAAAATTTATTTATTTAACTTTATTTCATTCCTGAACTTTAGCAAATTACATTCCAACAATCTCATCATATTCTAGTAATTTCATATAGCATTAGCGCAGAATATTACTAGTGCCAATTTTTTGAGCAAGTGATATTTTCATTGACCAAAAGTCCAACATATTTATATGCTATTACACATCTTTACTTACACCCATGGTCTGTCTGTCTGTGCCCTAAGGAAAATTGTCCCGTAATGTACCCCTCACCTAAATGAACAGATACTGTTACCGCCTTTTTGTTTGTAGGTCAGTTGCCCACTTGGTTGCAAGGGATACTTCTCCGAAATGGCCCAGGGATGCACACAGTAGGGGACACTAAGTATAACCACTGGTTTGATGGCTTGGCTCTGCTGCATAGCTTTACATTTAAAAATGGTAAGTTGTAGCACATCAGAATAAAAAAGCTCAGCAGCTCACATGCTGGTGCCTTATGTTGCTGATTCTGTTTTGAGTTTGATTAATGTTAGAATGTCAAAGGTTTTGTGTGCAGAATGGTGTGTGTGGTGAGGTGGTAATGGCTCTGGGGAAAATCTCTCCAAACATGCATTCAGACCTCACTCTCCACAGGATCTCTGTTATCAGAGATAGATTAGGTTGTCCTTCTTTCTGGAGTGCTGAAGTTCAATATTGTGTGTTCTTCAGGACAGCCTGCAATAAGTTCTGAGCAGGTCATTGCAGGGCAGCCTTTGCCTTCCACTCAGAGCAAGAAAACCTCCATTGCTTCAAACTGGATCATCTATGAGTACTGTAATATCTTGGGAGGAGGGTCCGTTGTGGATGAACAACCTAGTTTCAGGGACGACTAACATTCTCCTTTGGGGATTTGTTTGCAGCTATAACAGCTGCCAGGAGAGAAACTCAGACTCACATATACTTGACACCTCTGTAAGCAGTTCTGTTATTTATCATTCTTGTGGAGGGAAAACAGGTAGCCCTCTAAAAAAAACCAATTTCATGTTTTTTTCTTTTCAATTAAAGCATTTTTTATCAGTTCAGCTATTTTACAGCATAAGGCAGGATGTTTTGTACCTAGATACTTTCTGCAAAAAGTATACATCTGTAAAAGAACAAGGTTTAACTCATCATCCTCCATTCCTAGTCTGTCTTTTTAATTTCCACTTCTGTGACCAGAGCCATTTAATACAACTGCAGGACTTCCTCGCCTGTCCAGCTCTTCATCCTTAACAAACTAACCCATAAAGGGATGACCAGTGTTTTCAAAATTGCCAGTATATTTTACTTGCCTAAAGCAGAGATAAGTTCAAGTTTAGTGATCCATTAAATTGGTTAGGATAGACATCGATTGCTTCAAGCAGTTTGTTACTCTCTCGTAACTAAATTTTACCCATACAGATTTATCACCACTCATGCATTGGTGCATAGTTAATAATTTTTACAGATTGTTTTGTTTACTGGAAGAGTTTATACAGTTCCCTCCTTTCCTTCCCCAGTATCCCAGTATTGTCCAAATGTGTTGGAAATCGAGGAAGCCAGACAAATTGTGACTGATCTCAGCAGCCACAAGAGCAGTCTTGGGTTCCTTAGGGAGCTGAAAAAGTCTTCCAATCCAGGGATTTAGCAGGACTATCAGTTTCATTGGAAACTTTTCTTAGCTAAAGTATGTCTGCTTGAGAAACACTTTCTCTGACTTTACCTATGCTAATTTTCCAAAGAACTCTGTATGAAATGTGATTGAAACCTGTTTGGCCTTTGCCAGGTGAAGTTTACTACAGAAGCAAGTATCTCCGAAGTGACACATACAACTGCAATATAGAAGCAAACCGAATTGTGGTGTCTGAGTTTGGAACTATGGCTTATCCAGATCCATGCAAAAACATATTTGCCAAGTAAGTGATGCTTTTGCAACAAGATTCTTCTATCTACTTATCTGTCCAGTACAGATGTCTTTCTGTTTACTCTTGACACACATTTACAGATACAAAATCTTTAGTGAAAATTCACAAAAGTGATACATCCAGCACTGTACTCTTCCTTATTCTAAGGCAAATATTTAAAATTCAGTTTATCAGCAATATTGGCTGTTTTATTCACTATTACCAGTAGATTTTGTTGTAACTTGGAAAAACCAAAAATTTTCTTTTCCAAGTGTCTCACAGAAGTTTATGAAAATTATATTCTTTAAAGGGAGAAGCAGCAAGAAAGGAAAAGATTAAGACATTGGGAAGGAATTTATGAAAAGTTCATTTAACAAAAAGAAGAAAAGCATCAATAACTGAAATAAATAAGAAAAACTTCTGGATTAAATACCATTTTAAAAAAATTATAAAATTCAATTGTTTCTTGAGTCCTGCAGTGCTCTGAGGGACTAGAGTCATAGGCCTGAGCTTATCTTATGTTCAAAATGAGAACCACTTTGGATCATTGTGACAGCTACTTTCATACTGTTAGAAAGGATGACAGGCTGTATATTGGAAGTGAGGTGTAAGCCATCATGTTATCACCTGTCTTGTAAAATTAGCTGTGGATATTCCCTGACAAATGCAAGTAGCTTACCCATCTCCTCTCTGGACTACCTCTAATGACCTTGCATTTAGTATTTGGTGAGAGCACATGCATGGATAGTCATTGCAAAATAGTTGTACGTTTTTACCCTGGCACAGGATGCCTTTCTTCTCTCTTCCAGCAGTAACAGGGTAACAGCTGGCATTTTAAGTTCAAAAGGGATATAAGAAACTTTGTCTTGGTTTTACGTGAGTATAATAAAATCCTGCACTCATAAGGAAAGCTGTCAAGCCCACATGTGAAGTGGGATCTTCTTTGAAATCATAATTGTGATATAGGATAACACTGGGAACAAAAATATTCCATCAGAGGGTATATCAATACATTTATTTTAGGAAGGCATAACCTGAAAAACGTACCAGCTTTTAGGTAGAAACTGTCCAATTCTCACAAGGCACGCATGGGGGACTGTGTAATTTGCCCGTCCTGATAAACCAGTGGATACTTTGCAACTGACAGCAGGACTGGACCTGGATGCCCATTTGCATGTCCCTAACCCTCACCGTGGTCAAGGGCACTGAAGTTCATCTCTGCTTTTCCACTCTTCCCACCGAGGTGGTGCAGGAAAGGACAGAGCAGGGAAGAGAGAGCCAGTGCCCTGGCTCCACTGCTGCTGTGCAGAGCTCCATGGCTTGGGTGCTGCTGCTGTCTGTGGGGTGAGAGCAGGTACAGCCTCTGCTGCTCTCACGAACCGGTGTGAAATTTCCTTCTGTACAGGGCATTCTCCTATTTGTCTCACACCATTCCTGAGTTCACAGACAACTGCCTGATCAACATTATGAAAACTGGGGATGATTTTTATGCAACCAGTGAGACGAACTTCATCAGGAAAATTAATCCGCAGACTCTGGAGACATTAGAGAAGGTATAAACAACTGTCTGTCCTTCTGGTTCCTCATCTGCTAATGAATACAGTTTCAGGCTGATTCATAAGGTTCCTTTCATGTGCAAGACACAGAGCAGGAAAGATACTTCTCTTCTACTATTCCTTTACTTTTGAAATCACAGTAAAGTGAAATAGTGAAGATATCACATCTTCAAATAACTCATGAATTCAAATTTAAATCCTGAGTAGAGTGAGAAAAGCTGGGTTTTGATCAATTTTACTTGTGCATAATCTTGCCGGATTGCAGGACTAATGCCACGTATCGTGCTTATGAAATAATTATTTTGGATTATTTCCATTCTTATCCATCTGTAGTTATCAAGTGATTTACATAATTAATGATTCAGTAGGTCAGTTATATGACTACTTTTCAAGTACCTTATGCAAGATATTACTTAATTATTAAAATGAAATCTTTACATACTGAAATATAAAATGAGTTTTGTCTAGCATGCAGTACAGTTTGAGTACAATTTCCAAGCTTTAAATTAAACAGAATTCTTTTTGCTGCAGAAGATAGACTCATACCCCTACTATATAAACTGCCTTCAGGGTGAAATGGGCATTTGCAGAGTAACTTTAATCAATACTCCCATTGTGTTGCGTGACTGCAAGGGAGAGGCAAATATTGTTCTGATTTTGTAACATGTTTTAGCCTTGAATTAGGAAACCATTTGACTACCTACGTAAGTGATTTGTTTAAATTTCAAGGCCTATTGAAAATGGGGTACCAATGGTAGGCTGACAGTGCTAAAAAAGCTGGTGGATTTGTGGTGTTAGCTGAGATGAGTTTTAATTCTCTTACATATCACTAAAATCTCCTGTTATATGATTTTCTAGGTTGACTACAACAAGTACATAGCTGTAAATGTGGCAACTTCTCACCCACACTATGACAGTGCTGGAAATACTCTCAACATGGGTACTTCAATAGTCGATAAAGGGAAGACAAAATACATTATGTTTAAAATTCCTCCCTCTGTGCCAGGTGAGATATGCCTTTTATCAGTATTTTCTATAAACTTTTTAGCAATTTCTTTTCTTCTGAGGTTAAGGGGTGTTGATACAGCTCTTAGAGAAACCAATGGCGTTCATTATCTTAATTTTAACTTATTGTGAACTTGATGTTAACTGGTTAGCCTGTCTGGGGATGTGCTCTTAAAGAAGTTTATCTTGACTACTGCATAAACAGGGTATTTCAGTAGGAAGAACATTGCTTTTAGAAGAAAGCTACTTTGAATATTGCTAGAGTGAACTAACTGTTTTAGAAGGATTTCCAGTCCTAGTATTGTGATATGTAGAGGGAGAATAAACAGAAAAAAATTCTAATGTATAGAGCAGTATATATAATTAAGGTCATAAATTTTAGTTCTCTTCATCAATGAAAATACTCTTAAAATGGTGATAATGTGATTATACGAAAGAATAATGCCAAAAAATGTCTAATATGGAATTAATTCCTCTCTAATCTGACCTACATTAGGCCCCACTGAAATACTGTCCTTTATTCACAGAGCAAATCATTTGCTCTTTTTCCTTCAAGACAATCTTTTTTTTTGTGGTGGCGTTTAAAATCAGCTGCTAGTGTGATGTCTGTCCTCCTGATTGAACAATCAAGGGGCCTTTCACAGCTGAAAGGTTAGTTTGTAATATCTAACTGGGGCTCAAACAAAGCCGCTATAAATCAAACAGGAACATCTCCTTAGAAGTTCAAAACCATTGAGGGTATTTGAGTCCTTTATGAAGCTGATGATTTAATTAAACATCTTTTTTCCTCTGTGCTGGAACTTCTGAAGACAGGAACCAGTGAAATCAAATTGTAAGACAAATGGGCTCTGTCTGAATGGATCCAGCATTGTGATACTGCAGTGCTGCTTCACTCAGATGCACGCTTCTGTCTTAATTCTGCAGGAAGAAACAAATCATTTACTGAACAGGAAAATGCAAATAGGACTGACAGGAACTGACAAGATTGGATTGGAATTTATTATAAATATGATTTTATTTTTTATCATTTATGTTCAGAAAAAGAAAAGAAGAAATCTTGTTTCAAACATATGGAAGTGGTATGCTCCATCCCTTCTCGCTCTCTGCTGAACCCAAGCTACTACCATAGCTTTGGAATCACAGAAAATTACATTATCTTCATAGAACAGCCATTCAAACTGGATATTGTCAAAATGGCAACTGCTTACATCCGAGGTGTGAACTGGGCTTCCTGCCTTGCCTACCATAAGGAAGAGAAGGTATATGTTCTGATGTGGAGCAGCAGAGTCAGGCAGGCCAGTGACCTCTTCCACACTGTTCTGTTTTTTGTCTGCTTCATTAATTTCAGTAATCCCTCTTTTTATTTTTTTCAACCCTTGACTGTCAGGTTGCACATTTTTTTAGAAGCTGCATTTTTCAATACTGTCCCATCTCCAGAAATTTCACAAATAAACATCTGATGCTGAAGTACTTGAGAAAGAAGATCATTTGGCATTGTTAAAATGTCAAATTGTTAGAATTGTGTGCTATCAGAGACATTCAAAAGTGCATTAGCATCCCTGACACATGCAGCTGCTCCTGGTCCAAACAAAATACTGTGCGTTGTGGATGAGATCCTCTCTAGTTCCATTGCATCAAATAGGAGAGCCAGACTGGTGGAAATCCTGCAGGCAATGAAAGGAGAGTCCCTCAGTGTGGCAAGTGAGGAAAAATTCTGTTTTCTGAGGACCTTCTTTCTGTATGCTTTGGCCATTGATGAGTGGGCCATGCTGAGGTAGAGGGCACCAGCACAGAGCACTACAGACACTCTGGACAGAGGCAGATTTATTTAATGTAAAAACAGAGCAGGGGATTTTCCAGGTTTTACTGGAAATCATCATTCCTCAGCCTAGCCCAAACAGTAATTTGCAACAGTAAAATGAGTTTAAAGCACTTCTACACTCATTTCACTCTTGTATTTTTGATCTTCAGGTTGGAATGTCTTGTCTCCTAGCAGCAAAACCTGAGATCGTAATGTGCTTCAGTAGAAACAGACAATACATTAGAAAGTTGCTGGCTACCATTAGAAAACAGTTTTCTTAATAACTATTTGCTCATCATTAACAGTTTTAAATAATGTTTCTTATCTTCCAGACTTGGTTTCACTTTGTAGACCGGAAGACTAAAAAAGAAGTATCCACCAAATTTTATACTGATGCTATGGTGATTTTTCACCATATAAATGCTTATGAACAGGATGGCCACGTTATTTTCGATATTATTGCCTATAAAGACAATAGCTTATATGACATGTTCTATTTAAAAAATCTAACTAAAGACTTTGAAGAGAAGAACAAGCTTACTTCCGTACCAACCTGCAAACGATTTGTTGTTCCTCTGCAGTATGACAAGGTAAGAAGAAAATGGCTTTTTAATTGGTTCTTTCAGCAGTAATTTAAAATCCATTGGTGTGCATAATGAGTGAGTTATGAGTTGCCAGCCCCTATGTGCAGATTTCTGATTCTTTAAAGAATAACACATAAAGAAAATGTGCAGGAGTTCTGTTTTGTGTATGTATTGTGAAAAATGGCAATGAGCAGCTGGACATACAGGCACATGGCTCTAGGTTCTGAAACCATCTCTTATGGAGAGCTGGGCTATTGAGATTGTTTGTAAAATGCTATCAAATGCGAGCAGATATATCAACTTGGCTGTTGACTGGAAGGGCGTGCATGAGGTTTTGCACAATCCGTTTCTTCCATTTTACTGAAAGCCTATATGTAATACACAAATGCTCCCAACGGTTTTATTAAAATTAGAAGATTTCATTTAAGTGGGACATTTACCAGGAAGAGGAAAGATTTTATCTTTGAATTTAATTTAAATTATCATTTTATGTCATTGTTTCCAGGGAAGATTTTGATACGTTTGGAACAGATAGTACTTTTTCTTTCTACGTACTAGAATCTTGCTGCTTTGTTCATGTCTCAAAAAGTTATGCAGCAGTGACAAAGGATGCATTGGATCACCCCAGCTATCCAAACTACCCTGCAATCTTAAGAATTTGGCAGTAGCATATTAAAAGCAGGAATGCGTTACACCTGGTTTTGCGCTTGATTTATAGCAGGTGCAAAGAAACTAATCTTGGTGACTTTTAGTGGGTAGTTGATACCTTATTCCTTGAAACCCATTTTCATTAATTACATTCACAAACCATGTAATCCATTTATTGTGCTTCTGGAACACAGCCATGTCTATCTCAACCTTTCTAAAGGCTCAGCATGATTCACAATGATTGCTCCTTGATATATTAAAATCCTCTGAGTATAACAAGATTTCTAATGAAAAGGTCAGGATCTAACAATACCAGATAAATGCTGTAAGAATTAATTTCTTGAAGCTGGATTATTTGTTCAATCCCAAAATTGTTTATATTTGTACCAAACCTGATGAAAGATCTAGATTATAAGCATATTCTTAGAGACACATTACTTTTTCAGTGTATGTCTCTTTCAGGATGCTGAAGTAGGTTCTAATTTAGTCACACTTCCATCTACCGCCACTGCTGTGAAAGAGAAAGATGGAAGCATCTATTGCCAGCCTGAAATACTATGTGAAGGTGAGACAAAGCCAATATACAAATCTCTAGTATGTTCTCTTACATCCTGATAGGTGCATTCTAATAATGCCTCATGGCTGTTCATCAGCCTCATGCCTCATGTCAGATCTTTATGAAGCTAAGAGGAACAAAAATTTTCATTAATATGTTTAGCATAGTTACTGACAGTATATTTTTCTTCCTTACCTCCCTCCTGTGGATCTGTCCAGTAATATATGACCCTGAGCCCCTCATATATATATATACATTTATCGAGAGTTAAATCCTTCAAATGTTTGAAACTACATATTTTATATTAATATAGGATCCCAAGTCTGATCTTGCAACTGTTAATATGGCTTGCAAATCTACCTGTTATGAAAGTTGTTTTATTTAAATAGAATCATAGAATAGTTTGGTTTGGAAGGGACATTAAAGTCCATCCTGCTCCAACCCCACGATGGCCAGGGACACCTCCCACCAGATCAGGCTGCCTAAGCCCCATCCAACCTGGCCTTGAACACCTCCGGGGATGGGGTAGCTGTGGTTTCCCTGGGAAATTGTGCCAGGACCTCACCACTCTCATAGTGAAGAAATTCTGATAGGTCTGTTATAAATAGTAACACCAGTTGTTGTATTTTATAAAGATTGCCTTTGGAAGTGAATTTTTAACATTTTTTTTCAGGGAATAATAACAGAAAGATCTAAAGAGTATATATTTACCTAAAAATTAAAGTAATTTCTTAGAATGGTAGCTTCCAATTATATTTCAGATGTTCACATCTCATGTATTTATGAAGAAAGAAAAAGAAACTAAAACCAAAAAAACACTCATAAGTTTCAGTATAATGAATCCATGAGAATGAAGAATTGTCATGTTTGAACTGATAACCCTGGCTTAATTATTTTGTATTAATATCCATCCTCAGCTTTTTAAAAATTCAGATATAAAAAAAAATCTATGCAACACCTGTCTTAAATATTGTCCAGGTTTTTCACAGGGCAAAACTTCTTGAAGATTGGCATATGTAAATGCACATTTGAGTTATTTCTCTTCTTTTGGTCCTAAGTCTTGAACTTTCTTTTACCCAGGGATAGAACTGCCTCGCATCAACTATGACTATAACAGCAAAAATTACAACTACATCTTTGCAACAGAAGTCCAGTGGAGACCAGTTCCTACCAAGGTACAATTAACATTTACAGAGTCAAGAACTGTACTGACAGAACACAAATCAAATTTAAGCAGTTATAAATAGACCACTAGTTTGCCCCAAAATATAACCTAATCTGCATTAACACATGCAAATTCAGTTTTTGATTCTGAGGCCAGAAACTGAACGCTTTTCTTCAACGTGAAGTTAAAGCTTCTAAATGGTGACACTGCAGCTGGGCACTGTGTTCATAAACTTCAGCGCTTGAAAGCAGGGAGGTGAAAAGCTGAACACATGTTAGCTTACTTGTATGATTAGAAAAGCCTGGAACTATTTAAAAGCCTGGAACATCATTGTCAGCTGTTAAAAACATGTAGTTCCATAGGCAGCAGAACAAATGCTTCCTTACAGAGACTTGAGATTCGATTCTCAAGTATTTAAAAGTGTGTTTCTCTCAAAACCTTTCCTATTTGTGGAGCATTCACATGCATAGAAACACAAAATGCCCGAATTCTTATAAAGGTGAGCTCACGTTGTACCATTTTATTCATGAAGTGTTAGTAAACTCAGGCTTTATCCAGCTTTATATGTCCACAAAGTCTCTTGAACACAATAGTTATCGAGATCCTCACTTTTCTGCACAACTGAGCTGAACTTCTGTAATGTGCCAAGAGCTACAAAGGACAGAGTAAGAAAAAGAAGTACTAGACAGACATAGATCTGTAGTGTATTTTCCCTTTAGGAAGCCTAACTAAAAATATGTTATTACAACAGTATCCAATTAATTAAAAGTATTAAAACAACATCTAATTTTTCAGGTTTTATGTTTTGCTAGCTAGTTCTGTATTAGAGGGTAGCAAATGTTTCATTTGTGTACACGATGCCAGCTTTTTAGGAGACACCCTAGAATACAAATAGATGAAGTATTACTGAAAAGTATTAATGGTTGAAGGTAAGAGCATTGTACAGAAAAACTCTCCCTTTATAATTCTTGTTCTGTGACTATAAGGCAGTGCAATTTGAGTTCACTGTTGGCTCTTGTCTATAATTACCACAACTGATTACAAAATAAAGCCGGATTTCTGTATGATGCAAGAAAATTCGTAGCAGCACCTATGACGGTAGCTGAAATAAATCTGCAAGTTTGTGATTCCCAGTGTAGATAATTCCTGCTTCACTTAAATGTAATAAAAAATGCTGGGTTTTTTTCACATCTGTTGCTCTTTATTGAACACAGGCACAACAACCATGTATAATACTTACATAAAGTCTGTCAGCAAAATTGATGCCATCTTGTTAGAAGGGAGAATGATTCCAAATTCTTCCTCCAGGAATTTGAATAATTTCATTTTTGTGTAAACATTTTTTTTGACTGAAGGTAAAAAGGGAAAAAAAAACCCAACTGCATCTGTATGGGCAGAGAAAAAGCCTTAATAGGATTGAACTGAAAATACTGTGCATCTGCATTGGTGATTGGTTTGATCAGGCACTTGACCCATTAATTAGATGAAAATCTGTAGTCTGTTCCTTCAGTAAATACCAGTATCTGTGTGGAATGCTTGCCCCATTGTTTTAATCTTTACACATCACTATTAATAGCTTTAGTTCTGGCATATATGCCCTACTTAGCAACAGAAGGGCCTGGGAAATATTGAGATCACGATAAAAGGAAAATTATTCACACAATTATAAAATGGAAGGTTTAAATCCTGTTTCCTGCTTCACTGCAGAATTGCAGTGGTTTGGCACAGGTCACATAAATCTTTTGGGCTTTGGACTCTTCCTCTGTAAAGTGAGGGCTTTGTTATAGTGGAGATTCTTTCCTGATCTGCTGGTGTTTGTTAAACGCTTCAAACCTGTATGTGAAAGGTGCAATTGTAATTTGATGAAATGAAATTGAAAGAAGGCTGTATGATTATGCAGCCACTAAATGTGACTCCAGAGTTTAATGATTTCCAGGTGTTTCCTTCTTTTAATGACATATGCCTTGTTGCTCCATAATTCTTAGTATTTGTTGCCCCTGCCAACAGTCAGTTCGTCTTGTACCTTTGGAATAAACCACTGTCTAGGTCACTGATGTTTTTCTTTTCTGGTCACAACAATTTAGATCATAAAATTTAATATCCAGACAAAGGAGATGCTCCACTGGGGAGAGGACCACTGCTGGCCATCTGAGCCTGTTTTTGTTCCCAGCCCTGATGCAAGAGAAGAGGATGATGGTAAAAGAATTCTGAAAGTTGGGGTTACATGAGTTTTACATTAAATCTGACAAGTTTCATTGTTCTCAGTCAAGAGATCTCGTTTGATGTCTCCACTGTGAGATTCAAATTAGCACTAGCTGTTTTACTCCTGCAGACAAAAGACCAAAACAACAATGGACCAAAATCACCTTGTATAATGTCCCAAGTTAGGCATAAACAACAAAACCAATGCTTAGGACTTCCCAAAGAGCCACTCAGTGCTGGATTTATCAACAGTCTGGGTCAGCTGAAGCTGTGGGAAATCAGTGCTATTACAGATGAGAATGTGAAGTGGCACTGCAAGTATCCCTGTCATCTCAATCCAATTCTGTTCTCAGGTGACTCCTTGCAAAGGCAGAAGGTAGACAGCTGAAAAGATGAGTCAGAAATGCCAGGCACACAATGCAGTGTTGGTTTGGATTATTTCCTTCCCAATGAACAGAAGGCAGACCAAAAAAAAGCACAAAAGAGAAGCATTCATTAGTTTGTTAGCACTCTCAACAGACCTCTTAATCTAGCAAGCACTTTCAGTTGGTGTCCTAAAATTCTTAGGAAATAAAAATTCCTTCCTGACAGTGCTGTCTTTTCTGCTTGGTATAACGCGTATGTGCTTCTAATTCTTCATTTGTATGTCACAGGTGTTGTTCTGACGTGTGTTGTGACGTCTGATCCAAAGGAAGCACCCTTCCTACTTGTCTTAGATGCTAAAACATTCAAAGAATTGGGCCGAGCCAAAGTCCATGTAGAAATGCATCTGGACCTGCATGGAATGTTTATACCAGAGAAAGATTTGAAGACTGAGACGGAATAAAATGCTATTTATCCCATTACACAGACTGAGACAACCTGCTGCTGAATGCGGGATAATACCATTCAGGAACAACCTTATCGTATGACAAAAAATACTAAATATAATCTCTTCAATAGCTCTATATAATTTCTTATAAGAGATAGCAATAACTTTTATTACAAATAATTATATGCACAACCAGTACATAACCATTCCAAAAGAAGGATGATCGGTATTAAGTGCTAATGCTATGTACGACTTTTGGGACAGGGAATGAGATAAAGATGACAAAAAATGTTTTGTTCAAATACAGTATAGCTTTCTGAGCAAATGAAACACTGTTTTTATAGGGTGATGCCCACCATGAGTCACATCTGTCTGCAGGTCACATAACTTTCATGGACTGTTTCAAGACTGCAGTTCACAACGGAAATTGTCTCCTGCCAGAAAACCTCAGGTTAAACTGTCTGCTGTGACACTAATAGTTCACGGCAATGCATTCTCTTGGTGCTTGGTTTCCTAAAGACCACTATAACCAAAGTATTACACAGGTGCTACAACTTTCTAATTTAGAACCTAAAAAATCCCTGCTTTGCTAATAATTACATAGTGTGTTTTCCCATTTTATGTTGACAGAATGTCACAACTTTAAATAATATATGTTTTTGTATAGAATTCAGTTATACTTTAGTACTCTTCAGTCTTAAGTATTTTGTATTTAAATCAGTTTTCCTTGAGGAGAGTATCTGACATGATATTTCATGTAATTAGATGATTACATTGCATAAAAGATAACCAAAAATATAGTATTTATTAATATTACTAATAGTCTCTGTTAATAACTGTATGTATATGAATGAGGGCAGTATATTTCTAGCAGAACTCAGAGCAACATGTTCAACAAATTGTGAGGTGAAAGGCCTAAAGTAGACTTCATCTGAACTACATGGTGGCTGAAACTACAAGCTATTGCTAAGCTAAGGATTTGCTTTATTGTCTGCTTAGGAGCATCCATGTTCTGAAATGGCTTTGTCATTGCCTGTAACAGACGCTTCCTAATAAAACCTCACAACTCTCATTTATAGTCACAATTAAAAAGCACATTTCAACATAGAGTTCAAATGCCAAGTATACCATGACTGGTTTTTGTTATAGGACAGCATTTCCTAATGCCCTGAGTGCGTTTCTGTTTTCTGATTTGAGGCACTGATTTTTCTTTAAGTGAGAGCTTTTCTTCTTTGAATCATATTTTCATGTTGTAGCTGCCTTTACTGTTGGAGGCATCCTTACTGATCAAGAAAACTAGGTGTACAGTCCACCCATTTCAGATGTTCATCTGGTCTGTATGTATCACTGAACTACTCTGGTATCTCTTGTGTTACATATGCACTTTCACAGTGTCTCTGGTGTTCACTGTGTTTTACAGGTAGGAAACAGAATGAAATCATTGTTATTTGCTGTCTCCTCATCACATGAGACTCTGGGCTTTGGTGGCTTGTTTGTGATTACATAAGATGTTTATGGCAGAGCAGGAATTGAAACAATATCATCCACAGTTCTTGTTTGCTCTGTAACTCTTGCGGAGGCACCCACAAACCAATCAGTCACTGAAAATAATGAGGGTTTACTTAGCACTCCGACAAACAAAAATGAACCCCAAGTTCAGGTGTCAAGAATATTGCTACGTAACTACCATAAGAATTCCTAAGTTTTGTGAAGAATCCTTTAGAAGGACGACCTGGTCACTCACTCACAAAAGCAAATCTCTCACTCAAGGGTGTCCAGAAGATAGAAGCACTCATCCAAAGGGGTGAGGCCTCACTCAAGGATATATCCAGAAAAACTAATTACTCATGAAAAGGAGGGCGAGCACACTCAATTCCAGGGAAGTTACCCTGGGTGGTGTCACAATTCCAACTGCTGACCCACATCTTTGAGGAGGGACTGGCTCCAGTTAGCTCTCTGGTGGGACCAAATATACAGTGAGTTGAATCTGATCTGTGGTCACTCTAGTTGGCTGGAGACCACATATTCCAGGGCTCTGCACCTGGCAACAATTCTCTACCCCACTCCTCTGGCCTCAGTGGCATCAGGATGGGTATGGTAGTTTCAACAGCTGGGAAGCCCCAGTCTTTGTGTCTCTGGCAAGGCTGCTATTTGTTAGGTCCTCAGCAGTCCCTGATCTTGTCGGGTCCTTGTCAGGGCAGTTGCACAGTACTTCCAACTGCACTTCCCTTTCTCTGTTCCAGTCTTTGTAAGTATAAAGAATATCCAGGCCATTTATAATGTAAAAAAAAAAGCCACTGTGATCAGATCTAGAGTGAAAATATGCAGTCTGGGGCATTCAACTGTTTATATATTCCATAAAATGGAAATAAACATTCCAGTAAGCTGTGTCTGCAGAAATAGGCATTTGGCGTTTTCAAGCTATATTACTATAGCTATATAAGAGAACTTTATCATCTAGAGAAGAAATTGAATGTCATTTTTGTAAGAAATATGGGACCAGTACTGGACGGGAAGACTGACTTCTGATGCTGGCTAAGAACACCAGCTGTGGGGTTGTTTCTTTCAATCTGAAAAAGTTTGAATTTAACAAGTCCTGCAAATCTTTCTGAAATTATAAGGTAGCAATGAATCAAAAGTATAACCATTATTATACATCTCCCTTTAAGAGTTTGTCTCTGGAATTTCTTCTCTAGAACTCATAGTGATATGTTTTTGAATGAACATGAGTTTGGATACAGGAGTTACTTAAGTTTAGAGGAGCCAATTCTTCCTGGCAGACATGACATGATAGGGGAATATTCACTGTAAAAACAATCTGCAGTCTAAGAAAGAAAAAGTGTTATTTATTTTCATGTAGAAATACTACCGAAAATAAACCATAAGAACTTGTCTTGGGTATAAAATTTTAAACAGTGTGCTGTATTCACTTGGTCAGTATTACACAGGATTTGATTAGCATCAAGTGTACTCAACCTGACAATGAACAGAGTGATGTAAATCTGGATTTGCCAGTCCCAGTATCCTCCTCTGGCAGAGACAAGATGGATAAAAACATAAAACCAATCACAAATTTGTTCAAGAAAGTTTTAGCAATTGCACTAAGAATCTGATGAAACGTTTACCCTAAATATGGTAAAATACTGTATCATTTCCAGACTGACAATTGCAAGGGGAATGTATACATGTTTTGCCAAGTGGCTGCAAGGCTTGTGGGTTTTCTCTGTTGTGGTAAAATGGCACATGCTGAGTCTGTCGTTTGGTTTGCTTCTCTAACATCCTTCGCTGTGAATGAAATCTTGAGGGACAGAAAGGTTTCATTCTTCTTTTGCACCTAATTAGTCATCAATCATAAATCTTCTTTTGCACCTAATCAATCATCAATCATAAATCTTCTTTTGCACCAAATCATACATCATCTCAGTGAAACTAGTGGAGTTATTGTAATGGCATAAAGAAGAATCTAGGTTCAATGACTGCAAATAAAAACAGTAAGGGTAGATAGTTCCATGAAAGGAAAAATCCACAGTTGAGCAAGGGAATCAGGCCATGGGGATGCATACATGTAATTACTTCAAAGATGTTACAAATGGCCTTCTGATTGGTAGAGTAGTTTGGAGGTGTTTGTTTTTCCTTTTTCATCAATGAGTTTCCTTAATGGAACAAATAACAAAGCATAACAATTAATTTATTCTCTGGAGGTGGATATTATCTGTTACACCTTGTCTCATTGCCCCACACACGCGGCAGAAGAAGCAGAAACACTGTTTACTAGGACGAGTTAAAAACCAGATGTACAGCTGTGTTTTCCTGCATAACAATCTATGCAAGAGGCACAGAAACAAACCAGTGTTTTTCTTTTTAAGTAACGAGGCCACTCAATGACAGCTTTTGCAATAATTTAAACCACTATTCCCGTAGGTATGCAATTACTGAAGTATTAATAACAAGGAAAATACATCCTTCACCAGCAAGTGCAAGACGCAGAGAGCTCCCTGCTCTCATTACCCTCAAGGAGAGCTGGGCATGTGTCCTCTGGATCTCTTCCTCATTCTACACCTGGCATCCTGGATAATTATACCCAAGCCAGAAGAAGTAGCCTTCTAATATTTTTAAATGTGTGTGTTACCACAATAAGTAGTGCAATGTTGCTGGTGTTTCATGCAGATTAGTATGTTTTCAGGCATTCCATCAAACCAGGATGTGAAACATCCTCTGCTTCCAAAACTCTTGTTCAAAGCTGTGCAACACACCTAGAGAGAGCATGTTACTCCTTTCCATGCCTGAGCAAGTGTTTAAACCGGCTTAAACAGGGCTATTCACTCTCTCCACAAGCAGGCACTTGGTGCTGTGTTTTGACTGCTGGGGTCTACATGTGCAGATGTCCCAGCCAAAATCTCCCTCTGGAGAACAAAATAGCATTGTGTCTATCTCAGAAAGCACAATGTTGGCTTTGTAAAGTCATGTGTTTCTGTTTCCTGTGAGGACATTTCCAGATAACTTTGTTCTTTTTCCTAGTGGTAAAATGATTCAGAGACACCATCAAACTATGAATGATAAAATAAAAATCAAGTTGTCCGCATTTCAGAGATATGTATTTTTGACATCATTGACTTAGAAGAAATGCAAATAATGAACGCATGTGACCCATCACTGCTTTATCAGGTCAGGGCCTCTGAAAATCCTCTTCTCCCTGTGAAAGAAAAAGGGAAGCATGGTGTCCTTTGGGTGTTCCACAGTACCAGAAAAACAAGTCTTGAATTGACTGTGAGGGCAGGAGGTTGCTGCGAGTGGCTGTTTGCCTGTGTTTGTCAGTGCAGCAGATCACAGCTTTTAAAACACTTCCACTCAGTGTGGAGTTTCACAACTTAAACACTGGATGATGTTAAAGAGAACAGCAGCAGATGGAATCAAGCAATCTCCTAATGTGCAATTAAGCCTGTTAAATATATGGCCTAAAAACTTGTGAAGTGCTGTGAAGAAATTTTTTTTTTTCCCTGAGAAGGGCTTATTTCCAGCTGCCAGCTTGGGAAAGCAGCCTCACTGGATTTAAATTTTTTTTCTTATTTTGTCTCATCCTCCTGCTGACCACTTTCCCCTCCAGGTCAGGCAGGGGAGGGGGAGATGAACCATAAAGTAGTTTGGGTTGCAGGGGCCTTAAAGATCTAGTTCAGTCTCCTGCCCTGGGCAGGGACACCTCCCACGGGATCAGGCTGCCCAAGGCCCATCCAACCCGGCCCTGAACGCCTCCAGGGATGGGGCAGCCACAGCTTCCTTGGGCAACCTGGGCAATGGACTCACCACCCTCATGGTGAAGAAATTCTTCCTTGTGTCCAGTCTAAATCTGCCCCTCTCCAGTTTATAGTTAGTCCCCCTCATCCTATCGCCACAAGCCTTTGTGAACAGCCCCTCTCCAGCTTTCCTGTAGCCCCTTCAGGCACCGGGAGGTGGCTCTAAGGTCTCCTGGGAGCCTTCTCTTCCCCGTCTGAATAACCCCATCTCTCTCAGCCTGTCCTCGTACGGGACGTGCTCCAGCCCTTGAATCATCTCTGTAGCCTCCTCTGGACCCGTTCCAACAGCTCCATCTCCTTCTGTTGAGGGTTCCAGAACACAGACCACACAAAGCACCCCCAAGCACAACCCTCGCCCGCCTTCCCCCTCACACCCCGCGGCCTCAGGGCCCCGCTGGCCCCGCCCCCCGGAGGCGGTGCGGGGGGAGGTGTCGCGGGGCGATGACGTCACGGGCGGGCGGGTGGCCATGGTGTGAGGCGGTCGCAGCGCGGCCGGCCCGGCTCGGCTCGCAGGATGTCGGGCCCGAGCGCCGTGTCCGATCCGCAGCACCCGGCGCGGCTGCTGCGCGCCCTCAGCTCCTTCCGCGAGGAGAGCCGCTTCTGCGACGCGCACCTCGTGCTGGAGGGCGAGGAGATCCCCGTGCAGAAGAACATCCTGGCGGCCGCCAGCCCCTACATCAGGTACGGACGGGCCCGCGGCCGCCGTTACGTAAGAGGCGAGGCTGCCCGGGGGTCGGGGGGGCGGCGGGCAGCGGCCCCGGAGCTGTCGGTGCCTCCCGGAGCTGCTGCCCGACTCCTCTGGAGCTGCCCGGTGCCCCCCCGAGGCTGCCGGTGCTCTCCAGTCCTCGGAGCTGCCCCTACCCGGAGCTGCCCCGGCCCCTCTGGAGCTGCCCGGTGCCCCCCCGAGGCTGCCGGTGCTCTCCAGTCCTCGGAGCTGCCCCTACCCGGAGCTGCCCCGGCCCCTCTGGAGGTGCCCGGTGACCCCCGGGGCTGCCGGTGCTCTGCAGTGCCCGGAGCTGCCGCCCCCCCCGCTCCGGGAATGCGCCCCTGTCCGGTTGCCCCGCTATTCCCCCCCTCCCCCCTCCCTCCCCATCCGGTGCCGCCGCGTCCTCCGCGTTAAACTGCAGCTGCTTGCAGGTCGGGAGGCTGAGCGAGCGTCGCCGCGAACAATTCCAGCGCTACCCAGAGCCTGGCGTGAGTCCCCGACCCGGTCAAGTGAACCCCGGGCAGGGGCAGCGCCCGGTGCCCCCGGGAGTCGCGCGCTGGGGCCGCCCCAGGTCGCGTCCCCCGGGTGTCTCGGGCTCCGGGTGGCCCTCACCCGTTCTAAAGCACGGCAGCTTTTCAATTAGAAACGCAGCGGTTCTTCTCCCCGTCCCGCGTCCCCTTGATCCTGTGCGATGGATGTGGGACCGCCGGAGGTTTGGCCGCGCCGGGAGAGCTGGATCCTGGCAGCCAGGGCTGGGCAGGACGGGCTGTGTCAGCACAGTCACGGCTCCCGAGCCATCCCGGACTGCGCTCCTGCTGAAGCCCGTTCACGGGAGGCCCCGCTGCAGCCTCTGGCAGAGATTCGAGCTTCTCCATAGTGCCAGGGGTGATGAGTCCAATGACATCGAGGAAGAAGGACATACGCTCCGTAAGAAGGTGTTTACAGTATGTATCTGCGTGTCAGAGAGGGTAAACACAACACAAGTGGTTAATTCCAAAGGGTTTTTACTCTAAAGTCCTATAGTTTGCAGGTAACAAAGACATTAATTTTGTCTTGGCCTGTGAAATTATAGAATCACCAGGTTGGAAAAGACCCATCAGATCACTGAGTCCAACCATTCCTATCAGTACTAAACCATGTCCCTCAGCACCTCATCCAGCCATTCCTTAAAGGTGACTCAACCAGCTCCCTGGGCAGCTTCTGCTAGTGCCCAATGACCCTTTCTGTGAAAATTTTTTCCTCATGTCCAGCCTAATGGATGCAGATGATTTCATGGGTGCAGACCTTTCAGTATCCTTTAAACAAAGGATTGTCCAGGGAGGTTCTTCTCCCTCTGTGCACGGCACTGGTGAGGCTACTCCTTGAATCCTGTGTTCAGTTCTGGGCCCCTCACCACAAGA
>WAAB01011797.1:67561-94744 GCA_013389865.1 Piaya cayana | reverse complement strand
GTAGATGTGGCACTGCAGGACATGTTTTAGTAGGCACGGTGTGGTTGGGCTGATGGTTCAAGTGGAACAACTTAGAGGTCCTTTTCCAACCTTAATGATTCCATGATTCTGTGATTGCATAGGCGGCCAGAGGAGGTCTCAGTTATCCTGGCATGCAGATACTGAGATACATGGCAAAGCCACCGTGTTTGCTGTGTCCCCTCTCTTGTGCAGACTGTGATGGGTTTGTAACGGTCTCCAGGTGAAGAAAGGTTCTTGTTATGTGGGAGAGTTGCAAGACAGAATGCATGTTTCAGCAGTCATTAGCAAGGGAGCAGTTCAGGTTGTGAGGGATGGCTTGAGACCTCAAACCCTTGTCAAATATCTGTCTCATCCCACTTGGCAGGGGAAGACATCCATACAAAAAAGCAGCTATGAACCTCTCTGGAATGAGCAAATAGTCTTCACAGAAATGTTCCCCCCATTGTGCAAGCGGATAAAGATCCAGATCCGAGACTCAGACAAAGTCAATGATGTGGCCATTGGTACCCATTTCATTGATTTGCGGAAGATCTCTAACGAAGGAGACAAAGGTAAAGCTGAGGCAGGGGTCAAACTGAGTTACCCTCTACACGGTAAAGAAATATCCCTTTGACAGAGAACTAGCAAAGTGGCCTAGGCTCCTTCCCTACCCCTGGAGAAAGCCAGTTCTTGATCCCCAGACTTTGATTCTGAGGTCACTGGAGATGTGCTTCTTGAAAACCAAGCCCCATCACAAGCCTCCAATCTACCACTTGAAAATAAAGATGCTTAGGAACAAAAATTCATTGCCATGAGTGGATGAATATCTGCCAGGTTCCCCTGCTCACACACATGTGAACACACCAGCCTCCGCAGGCAGGAGCAATGTGAAACCAAAGTTGGGCCTAGAAAATGGGCTAATGGGGGATTCTTACTGGGAGACTCACCCACTGGGAGGCTCACCTCTGGTTTTGGGCTAGTAGACTGCACATCCCCATCACCACCTTCACTGCAAAACTGTCTCCGTGTATGGTTGCAATCATATATTTCCATGCACTCAAATGTGCACCGTCAAGCCTGCAACACCACTGCCAATCCATGAGTGAGCTTGTACCTTGAAGCAAAGACGCGCCCTCCTCCTTGCACATCCCCTTCCCTATGTGCACCTCTCATCTACTGCAGGCTTCTTACCCACCTTTGGCCCCGCATGGGTGAATATGTACGGCTCAACTCGCAACTACACCCTGATGGATGAGCACCAGGAGCTGAACGAGGGTCTGGGTGAAGGTGTCTCCTTCCGGGCCAGGCTTTTGATGAGTCTCGCTGTAGAGATCTTAGACACCAGCAACCCGGAGATCAACAGCTCCACCGAGGTGCAAGTCGAGCAGGCCACATCAATTGCTGATGTAAGTCACGCCTAACCCTACAGCTGCCAGTGGGGAGTCTTGGCTCTCGAACCTCTTGGTTAATTATCTTTGGTCTCACCAACCAAGGTTTTCGTTTAGAGTTAACCTAAATGTTCTGGACCCCCCAGCACAATGAGAGCAAATATTGCAAGGATTTCAGATTTGTCATCATTCAAATGTTCACTTCTCAGCAATGCTGGGCAGAAGGAACATCTGAGTGAAGGAGGATTCTAAATTTGGAGTTGTTTCTCCAGTTGGCAGGTAGAAAAGGACAAAGAGAGCCATCTCCTAATGCCAGCTGTCTCACTCCTCTACTGATGATGTGTTTCAAACAGAAGCTAAGAATCTAATCTATTTCCCAAGCGGTTCTGGCAGGGTGTAACTAGTCAGAGGAACTGAATGGCTGTTTCCTGACAAGAGAAGCCCCACAACTTTAGTCCTGACATGTAGAACCCTCAAGGTTGCTACCTGTGTGTTGCATAAACAGACAGATCCAGGCTTGTCCTACCTGTAGACGTCCACATATGTGAATCCATATGAGCCAGGGATGTGAAGTTGCAATGGAGAAGCCTATTGGCAGTGGACCCTCTGTCCTTGGGAAGTGGCCTTCCCTCCAGGGGAAATGAAGCCACCTGTAAATGAAGCCATTCCAGTTTTGAAAGAGTTTGAGGCATATGGTTTGGAGTGGTTTGAGTATTTCAATTTGTGAATGAACTCAGGCTCATATTCCTGACTGGCCCTTGGACAGACCTTCACATGCAAGGGGTGACTGATCTCAGCACATTCAAGTTAGGCTAAAATCTTTAATTAAATTCTCTGTAGTGAGTTTAGAGATGACTCAGGCTGCAGGGAGAAACCCCTCGTGATCCCCTAGAAGGCCCAAGCAGTGGCACCTCACCTTCACAGAGCCCATAAGGGTTCTCAGGGGTGCCAGGTGGTGCACCCATTGCCCAAGGAGACTTGTCCTCCTAGATGTCCCTCCATCTGACCTCAACCATAATCCTTGTGATTTCTCTTGCAGAACTGCACTGGGAAGATGGAAGAGTTCTTTCTATTTGGAGCCTTCCTGGAAGCTACCATGATTGATAGGAAGATTGGTGACAAACCCATCAACTTCGAGGTCACAATAGGTTGGCTGAATTTTGGGGAGGGTGGTTTTTGAAGCATACTTGGCAGGGAACATGAGATATGAGGCTAAAAGCAAGGTTCATTCCTCATTTTCCATGTTAACACGTGCTGGAGCATGCATGGCTCTCAGTTTATGGAAAAGGTGATTGCTACTTTACCAACACAAGCCACATGGGTCCCCAGATCATCTCTTTTGGCCATTCTGTGCTATGGCCAGTGGAGCTGCTCCCTCTCTCATCCTGTCTTTGTGCCTCCTGAGCTGACCACTAAAGGGAGGGGTTGATTCCTACTGGTGCAGGAGGCAACATGAGCAGGGGCAGACACTCATGACTAATTAATGGTTCCTGGGCATGGTTTCAGAGTTGAACTCCACTGTCCCCCATGGTTCTTGCAGAAGAACTTCTCCCCCACCTGAACTAAAGCCAAGAGCTTGACTGCAGTTACAGCCCTATGACTTTTTCACATTTTTTCTTGAGGTAACTATGGGAACCAGATTGATGGCATGACCAAACCCATCCGACGGAGAAAGAAAGAGGGAGGGGATGGGGATGAGGAGGAGTCTGAGCTGCTCCATAACTCAAGTGAGGATGAAGGCGATGAGGATGGAGAGCTAGTCTCTGTTTCTTCATCTCCACCCATGAAGCCCCTGGTCACAGACAGGTAAGCATGTACAGAGATGTGGCTCAACTCAGGCATTGTCTGGTTCTCACATGTGCTGAGAGTCTGAGCTCCCACCTGGAATCAGAGAGTCATGGAATGTTCCAAGTTGGAAGGGACCGGCAAAGATCAAGTCCAACTCTTGTCCCTGCCCAGGATAACCCCAATATTCATGCCGTGTGTCTGAGGACATTGGCCAAATGCTTCTTGAGTGAAGTCAGTGTTATCATGAAGTTGTCCAAAACAGACCTAGGAGCAGCAGTGGGGACCAGATCTCCATGCCTTGTAAAGGCAGATGAGATACCATGTGTCGATGCCAGACCCTACCAGCTGAATCCCCTAACACATTCCCTGCAGTCCTGAGGGCTCCTGGAGATTCTTGAAGCTCGGTTAGAGCTGAATTCACTTCCCAGGCTACCCTACCAAGGACATCCTTCATCCACCTGTTGAGACATGTGCCTGTAACTCATGACTGTCTTCTCCCAAGCAACTAGTGATAGGGTGAGAGGAAACAGCCTCCAGTTGTACCAGGAGAGGGTTAGATTGGGTATTAGGAACAATTCCTTAATAGAAGGAGTGGTGAAGCTCTGGTAGAGGCTGTCCCAAGCAGTGGTTGAGTCACCATCCCTCAAAGTATTTAAAATTTGTAGGCAAGATGGTCAGGGACGTGATTTGATAGTGGACAGGTATGGTTGGACTCAATGACCTCAAAGGTCTTTTCCGAGCAAACGATTCCATGATTCTGAATAACTTCTGTTCTCTCTGCCTCACTTTCTTCAGCCATAAAATTAAGGCAGTATTTTGTGTCTGCTTTGTGAATTGCTTTGTGATGTGCAGGTAGCAGTTACCATAAATTACAGATGAAA
Source organism: Piaya cayana (assembly GCA_013389865.1). Lineage (NCBI taxonomy): Eukaryota > Metazoa > Chordata > Aves > Cuculiformes > Coccyzidae > Piaya > Piaya cayana. The sequence continues at coordinate 90,687 of WAAB01011797.1, read as the reverse complement.
TCTGGGCAAATGTGATTCAGGTAGATGTTTTCCACCCCAAGCAGATGGATCCGAAAGCCTCAAACTGATTGGGGTGTCTCAGGATGTCTGGTCTGGCCTGGCCTTTAGCACAGCCTGGATCAAGACTAGAAATGACCAGGACTAAAGAAAGCTAATCACATTTATCTTGATGAGATACCGCTAAAGTGGATTTTAGCCATGTTATAATAGTAGATAGATGTTATTACAATTAAGTGACCAACTTAATTCAGTTGGAAAATGAAACAAACCACTCTGAATCGAGGGTGTTTGAGCTCTAGATCAATGTTTACTTGGGGTTCCTTGACTTGTTCCCGATTTCCTTGTCAAGGTGAAGCCAAAGGGAGATGAGAAGCCCGATGTTTTTTGAGCCTGTCCCCTAGGCTTTGCCTCTCATCTGTTAACCCAGATGTCCTGGGGTTAATGATGAGCTGGGATGTCCAGCCATGGGGCTCTGCTGACATCTTCTGGCTGGAAGCATCCCGATGGCATCGTTGCCTCTCTGGGAAAGGTGTGGGACAAGGGCTGTTCTTGGCCAGGAGCGTTACCACCGCAGGGCATCTCTTCTGCCTCCTCTTGCAGGAACTACTTCCACTTGCCGTACTTTGAGAAGAAGCCCTGCATCTACATCAAGAGCTGGTGGCAGGACCAGCGCCGCAGACTGTATAATGCCAACATCATGGACAAGATTGCGGACAAACTGGTCAGTACGTGCTGGGGAGGGGCTGGGGCAGCTTGGGCGTGGGGCTGGTGTGAGGAACACCCAAGCAGCTCTGCAGCTTGTCAGAAAGCAGGGACAAGCAGTGCAAGGACCTGCTAGCAAACCTGTGCCAGAGAGGGAGAAATTTCCCAGTGCTAAATGCTCCACAGTTTGGAAGTCCAAGTCCTCGGAGCTCATTGAATTTTCTGTGGGTCAGACACAGGTGTCCACGCCAAAGGCAGCAGCAGGGCTTGGAGATCACATCAAGGCTGATCCATATCCAATGGGCAGGGGGAGGTAGCCAGACTCTTTTCAGTGGTGCCCAGTGACAGGACAAGGGGCTCCAGGCACAAACTGGAGCACAGGAAGTTCCACCTGAACATGAGGAAAAACTTCTTTCCTGTGAGGGTGCTGAAGCACTGGAACAGGCTGCTCTGGGAGGGTGTAGTCTCCTTCTCCAGTGATATCCAAACCCACCGGGATGCGCTCCTGTGCAGCTGCTGGAGGTGAATCTGCTTTAGCTCCAGAGGGCCCTGCCAGTCCCGCTGTTCTGTGATTCTCTGACTGCAGAGGTGAACTGCTTGTGTGGCATAGCCTGCCTAGCAGTCTCAGCTAATTCCAAAGGAGAATTTGTGACAGCTCCGTTTTGGCAGAGTCACAGCAGGATCTGCAGAGGGAAGGCCTGGCAGATCCAGCCACAATAGCCAGTTAGTTTCATGGAGGTGGTGAAACCAACACCATCACTCAGATCCCAGCAGCCAAACATGTGCCAGACCTGAGCCCTGAGGCCAGCTGGATTGGAGAAGCAGTGGATGTTTCTCACTCACAGCCCCCCTAGGGCTACTCTGTGCAGGGCTAGACCTCGAGAGACCTTGGTCCCACCATGGATCTCTGCCCAACCACCCCCTCACTACATCCCCCATCACCTCTGCAGGAGGAAGGGCTCAACGACGTGCAGGAAATGATCAAGACGGAGAAGCCGCACCCAGAGCGTAGGCTCCGAGGGGTCCTGGAGGAGCTGAGCAGTGGGTGCTTGTGAGTAAAAGATGGGAAAAGGTGGCACACTGCAGGCTTACTGCAGGCATGCGGGCAAGGTTGTGAGTGTAAGCCTATCTTGCCTTGTCCTCTGGCTGATGGGGGGAGCATTTCATTGTCTTGGCGCATCACCGTTTCAGCTGCATTCTGGCTTGGAGCACAGGTGAGGTTTGCATCTACACCTCAAAGACCCCAAAGCAGTGGTGAAAGCCTCACTCTTGTGGCCTCCACAAGTTGACACCTGATCAGCACCACCTACTCTCCATGCATGACACTCAACATTGGGTGCAATTAGGCCATGTGGCTGTGATTATTGCAGATTTGGGGGAAAGGAGCGTATAGCCCACCAGTGACATGCTCTGCCACAGGCAGAGATCCATCCATCCACAATTCCTAGTGGGGATTCTGTAGACTCCCATGGGATTCATGCTGCTGACCTTTTTCACCAGGCGCTTTGTGACATTAGCCGACAAGGACCAGCATCACTCTTCCCGCACAAGGCTGGACCGGGAGAGGCTCAAGTCCTGCATGCGGGAGCTGGTAAGCAGGATTCAGCCAGGCAGGCAGAAGGATTCATGAACAGGGGTTGGACCTTGTCAATGCAATCGGGAACTTCGGTGCTGATTTCCAGTCTCTGTGAATTGAGGGTTTGGGGTTTATTTCTGAAAAGAGGAGCTCAAGAGCACTTGGATCTTGCAGGAGTCCCAGGTGGCATTTGGGTTCCTGCTGCTGCCTCCCCTCCAGTGCACCCTGCTTTGCCTTGGAAAGGAATCCAGGAGTACAGAGAAGCTGCATTACTGCCAAACAGCTGAGGAAACTGGGAAGGAGTAATTTAGTGGAGCCCTGCAGAGCATGACTTCTCCAGGGGTAGATGGAACCTAGATATTCAGGGCTGGTAGCCCTGCTTCTTGCAAGGAAGTTGGAAGCGCAAAAGAGATGTACAAATAGGGGTGGCTTATCCAGCTCCGGTAGCCAGCTGTGTCCTACAGAGCGATGAATTTAGCACATGCAGGCCTCCACGTCACTTTTTCTGACCTGTTAGGTGCTGAATTACAGCAGGGTGAGCAAAAGAGGAGGGACTATCCTTAACACCAGGCTTGAAGCCACTCCAAAATGCCCTAAGCACAGGTAACACTTCTCTGTTCTGTTCTCCTGGAACAGACGACCGCGCATCATGCCAAGGTTAACAAGCAGGTGTCCAAAGTACAATCACCAGGATGCACGCAGTGGGATTAAGGCACCTGCCTCCTCACCACCCCTTCCCAAACGCCAGGGATCTGCCTGTTGCTACTCCCATCTCTATACTCCGTTCTGCTCTTGCTCATGTGTTGTCCTGGGTTCTCCTTTAACCACAGGAGAACATGGGGCAGCAAGCCGCAACTCTGCGGTCACAGGTGAAGAAGAACACCATGAAAGACAAGCTGAAGCTGGTGCAAAACTTTCTGCAGAAACTCCGGTTCTTAGCGGATGAGGTGAGTCCCTCTGCATGTAGAGACAGTGTTAGACGGGTCAGCGCATGACAACAGCAGCCTGGGATGGATGGAGACCTCTGCAACCACCATATGTAGGAGAGGTCCCCGGTAGCATGTGTCTGGTGCAAGGAACCACTCCAGGTCTACGCACTGCCTCGTGCCTCCCAAACAAGGCCGTGCACTGCTGGGTTGGAACAAGCCAGTGCTAAAATGGATTTAAGAGCCCTTCCCAGCCAGTAACAGAGCCAAGTCCTCTTGCAGCTGAGCTGAAGGCAGTTTTGCCAGCCTCAGCCGTGGGGAGGCCATGCAATCAGTTGTTGGAAGGCCACATGTGCCCACACAGCATTAAAATTAGCACCAGGGAGCCAGTTCAGATCCTGATGAGGTAGGGTGTTGGTAAAATAAGTGGCTCCGCAGGAGGCTGTGGGATAACGCCTGTCCCTTTGCAGAACTCAAACTGTCTGACTTTATCAGTGCGCTGTGTTCTTGCTTCATTCTAGCTCATGGGTAAGAGAAAATAATCCAGTATATTACAGATGGTCACAGCATTCACAAAGGGATCTGTGCGTGCCAAATATTTTTTTCCTGTCTTTAGAAAAATTACCCTTTCCTTCTGATATTTTTGCACTTCAGGGGTGCATCAGCCACTGGGGGTTGTGGCATCTGTTGAATTTGCCTTCAGAAATTGCCCGGCCCCGCTGGTGCCTCAGTAGTCAGAAATAGCTGAGACACTGACAGGGCTCTGCACTGGTGTTCAACAGCCTCAGCACACTATTCCTGACATCTTCATCTGGATGATGAGCAACAACAAGCGCATCGCCTATGCCCGCATCCCTTCCAAGGATATCCTCTACTCCATTGTGGATGAGGAGATGGGCAAGGACTGTGCCAAAGTGAAGACCATCTTTCTCAAGGTGCTGGTCTGTCTTCCTTGGGGGAGGAGAGGGAGGTGGAGGAAGCACAGACTGGGAGAATGGGAGATGGAGTTGAGAGTGTTCAGTACGCAGTTTTTCTGGGGCTTGAATATCAGATAAACGAGACCCATACTCTATTGGTGGAGGTGGAAGTTTGCTGCTAGGAAGTGGGAACAACTGATCTTGCCCAGACTCCCAAGTGAGAAATGTTGGAAGGAGGGAGATGTTTGATCCAGCTGACCACAAAAGAGGAACATTGGCTCAGAAAAGAGGAAGCCAACAAGGTGAGAAAATAATGTATGAGACAGAGTAGTGTCAGGATACCAGATGATGAGGGTTTAGTCCTTGGTTTTAAGGGGCAGTGGTTGCAAGCAATGAACCAGAAGGAGCTGGATACTGCCAGAGGTGGTCTGTCTATCTCCAAGGCCTTCCCTATATCCATGTAAACTCTTCTGTCCATTGTGCTCAGCTACCTGGGAAGCGGGGATTTGGACCTGCTGGCTGGACAGTTCAGGCCAAGATGGAGATGTACTTGTGGCTGGGCCTTAACAAACAGCGCAAAGACTTCTTGGGTGGCCTGCCCTGTGGCTTTGAGGAGAAGAAGACTGCCAGAGGCCAAAACCTGCCATCCTTCCCACCCATCTGTCTCCTTTACACCAGTAAGAAATACCTGCTAGCAGTGAGTCTCGGGACAGGACATGGAGAGGGCAGGAGGGAGCCTGGTTGGACACCACTGGAACCAATGACCCCTAGTTGCTAAGGGGGAAATAATTCCCATTGTCCCAGTCTGAGATTTCCCGCTGCTCCCATGGGGAGCTGGGGTGTGGGCACTGTGCTCCCTCTTCCCTCCCCTGTTCATAGCTGCCATTCCACACATGGTGAGCGGGATGCTGAGGAAGTCCATATCCATTTGGGACTCATGCTTTCAACCTGTATCCATCAGTGCTATGCCTGAGCAAAAGTGTTGCCCCTGAGACCTTGCTCTGCAGGCTGAGCCCTGCAGCTGGGCTCCAGGGCTGTGTTTTAAACTATCTCCCTTCCCCTCTCTCTTGCAGAGAAGCAGGTCTTCCAGCTGCGAGCCCACATGTACCAAGCCAGGAGTTTATTTGCAGCTGACAGCAGCGGCCTTTCAGACCCCTTTGCGCGAGTCTTCTTCATCTCTCAGAGCCAATGTACCGAGGTAAACATCATCTCCTGACCTGGAGGGCTAGGCTGGGCTCTGGTGTTGTGTGTCCCATTAGTGCTCCATCCTGCTCCCCTGCCACAGCACTTGTGACTGCAAATGAGTCCAAGATTAGGTTGATCATAAGGTCCTGGGATGGGAAAACCATCATGGCACTGGGGCTTAGGAACCCCTTTCCCAGAAGCACCTTCATGACCTGTCCTCTCACCCCAGCACACAGCTATCCCATGTCCCTGTGGCTGTGATTCAACTACCTGATTAGAAGAAACCGGAGCATGTTGAAGACACAAAACCCACTTCAATCTCATCTCAGGGCTGTCATCTTTAGTGAGCCTGATGGACACTGGGAATAATTCTTATATGCTTGCGCACTGTTGGGTTTTTTAGTTCAGAAGAGTCCCTAGGAGAGACCCCGTGCATTGCTGGTCAGAAGAACCATGCAGCAAGGCCATTAGTGCTGCCAGGCAGCTGAGACCAATGCTCAGTCTGCTGTCCTGGCACAGAGCCTTGGCTCCTGTCTGGAACAGTTAAGTCTCTCTCCTGTTTTGCCAGGTTCTCAATGAGACCCTTTGCCCAACCTGGGACCAGCTGCTGGTCTTCGACAATGTGGAGCTGTATGGAGAAGCCCATGAGATGCGGGATGACCCTCCCATAATTGTCATTGAGATCTATGACCAGGACACTGTGGTAAGATGAATTCCAGCAAAGGAAAGTGTTTATGATTGAGATGTTGCAATGGCTCCTGAGTTGAAGGCCAGACAGATGGTGCAGCAGATGAGAGAAATAGCTTTTCTCCTGACCCTTAAGGAGATGGTACACCTGACATCTCCCACGGCATGAGTAGCCTCTGCTGCTCATTAGATCTCAGATTCAGCTTAGTGTTATCTTATTTTTGGAGAGGGAAGCATGAGCTTTCATGAGGTTGGAGGCAAGGAGACATTACCTGACTCTTTCCCATTCGAAGAATTGCTCAGCCCTGGTCTCCTCGCTGCCCCAGCCCTAGGCCACTTCCTTCACCTTATTTGAAGAAAACAGGAGTGAAAGCTGTCACTGAGCTTTGGTGTCCCAGGCCCACTGTGCTGGTCCTGTGCTCACCACAGTGTGGGGAGCTGGAATTGATGTGGGAAAACTCACACTGGGTGGCAAACCCAAGAGTTCTCTTCACCTTTCCAGGGCAAAGCTGACTTCATGGGACGCACCTTTGCCAAACCAGTGGTGAAGATGTCCGATGAGCAGTACTGCCCCCCACGCTTCCCCCCGCAGCTGGAGTACTACCAGATCTACCGGGGCAACTCCACAGCAGGTGACCTGCTGGCTGCCTTCGAGCTGCTCCAGGTACCAACTGGCCAAAGCCACCCCAGACCAAGCGAGGGAAAGGATGGGGTGGAGGGTTGTGATGAAGTGGGGCTTAACTGATGCTTATATATTATAGGTGCTGCAAAGAGTGGATAGTTTATGCACCTTAGAGAAGCTAGAATGGTTTACCAGAGCTGCTCACCCAGTAAGAGAGCAGCTTCAGCCTGGCTGTGCTGGTGAAGATGATGTGCAGTGAGTTCCAGGCATCCTGCTGGACAGGACACCGCACTGAAGTGTAATATTAGCCCAGGCTCTGCATTATCACTGTGATATGAGAGATGCCAACGGGAGCCCTGATGTTCCTGGAGATGCCAATTTGACGGCCTTAGCCAAAAAAGGGTGTGGATTCATAGCATCTTCCTAAGAATACAGTGACATTTTAGCCATGTGATCTCTTGGGGGTAACAGAGTTAAACCCTCCTCCTTTCATGCCTCCTTTCTTGTACACTGACACATTTCCATGGATGTGTTTCAGTGATCTCCTGGTGTGCAGGGACTATGAGATGTCCCAGCTGAAAAGAGAGAGGCCCCAGCAAACTCAGGGTGATGCTGGTGGGTTCATGATCCCTCCACCTCTACATCCCCTTTTACTTCAAAGGAGACTTTGCTTTACACGCCTGTGCCTGCCATGTCCTCAGATACCCTGTGATAGCGGTGACATCAAGGCAGCCTTACAGGCTGCTGCTGACCCTGGTGTCCCACAGATGCTTCTCGTTCACCTGCCAGGGCAGGTGCTTGTCCAAGCCCTATTTTCCCCCCAAGCTTTCCTTGTGGTGGGGTGCTTTCTTTAGGGACTGGTTCACATGGGATATTTGATCTCCCTTATGCCCTGGGTTGGAAACGGGACCTGAAACCTGCTCCTAGGCTGAGGTCTGGGACCATTTCTGCATCAATTCACACCCACCTCAGGCAAACACAGCTCCTTGCAGGAGGAAAAGGAGCTGCCCTGGGACTGGGGTGTGATGGTGGGCTGAGAAGTCTGCTTTACTGCTGCATCTGTCCTGTGTGGAAGCACAGTGCTGCCCAGCACCTCATGCTCACATGGATGCCTTTTCCCAAAGAACCTGCACAGCAGAGTCAACTGGATGCTCAGCAACCCATGTTGGAGCACCCTCTGAGACAACACAGACCAAACGCTTGAGACCAGGCAGTGCCAATTACAACTGAGACCGATAAAAAAAACTCCTTCCCGGTAGGAAGAAATCCTAATCCATGCTGCATCTCTTCCAGATTGGCCCTGGTGGCAAGTCAGACCTGCCCCCAATCGACGGCCCCACGGACATAGACCGGGGTCCCATCCTGCCAGTGCCACTGGGGATTCGGCCGGTGCTGAGTAAATACAGAGTGGAGGTAATTGCCTGGGAGCACCAAATTTTGATGTTCAGCGTTGTGTGGAGCAGGAGAGCCTATCAATGGGTGGTTGAAGGTTTGAGGCTTTGATGATCAGCACTAAGACCAAATATCTGCACTGCAAGGACTTGTCTGGAACAGCCACACAGGGAGCGGGACTGCGGCAGCCCTAAAGGAAGAGGCAACTGGATCTCTCCTTGCTGTCTTAAACGTGGGCACCATAGGAAGTAGGTGGCACTTGGGCTGAGGTGTGATGCAGGACACATTAGAGGGTGAGGAAGGGGATTCTCCCCCTCAACTCCTCCCTCGTGAGGCTCCACCTGGAGTGCTGTGTCCAGTTCTGGAATCCCCAGCTTAAGAAGGATATGGAACTGTTGGAACAGGTCCAGAGCTGGCCACAGAGCAACACTGCTATGAGGCCAGGCTGAGAGAGTTGGGGTTGTTCAACCTGGAGAAGAGAAAGCTCCAGGGAGACCTTACAGCAGTGTACAGTACTGAAAGGGGCTCCAGGAAAGCTGGTGGAGAGGCTTTTGATCAAGAGTGCAGGGATGGGATGAGAGGGAATGGTTTTAAGCTGAAAGAGGGGAGATTGAGATGAGATCTGAGGAAGAAATGTTTTCCTGTGAGGGTGGGGAGGCCCTGGCCCAGGCTGCCCAGAGAAGTGGTGGCTGCCCCATCGCTGGAGGTGTTCAAGACCAGGCTGGCTGGGCCTTTGAGCAACCTGATTCAGTGGGAGGTGTCCCTGCCCATGGCAGAAGGTTGGAACTGGATGGACTTTAATGTCCCTTCCAACCCAAACTGTTCCATGATTCTGTGATTCCATGAATATGTTACATGAAGTCACCACATAAGTCAGATGAACTGCGTCCCACCAATCTTGGCCACCAAGGGTGGGATGCCTGGCATATAACTGCAGATATCTAAAGGCCAATGCATCCAGTCAGGGTCTCTTTCTCCTGGCTGTCTTGGTAGACAGTGGTGATCCAGGCAACACAGCCAGTGATGTTTAGCACACAATTCATCTGTGGTTGTAGGTATTTCTGGTCAGGTGAGATGCTGCTGACCATTTCTCCAGGTGTCTAAAACAGTCCTGGTGCCTGCTTTTCCACACCTTTGCAGGTAGTTAATGAAATTGTATTCCTCTGATGTGCAAGGTGAATAGAGCTGCAGGAAACCAGGTGGAAAAATCTCAGTTTAGGGGAACTTTTGGCCATGGTGTCAGTCTTGTCCTAAGAAGGGAGAAGAAAGTCTCTCCACTTATACAGATATTGGTTTCACAGAGTGATGCCAGCTCTGAATTAAGAACCACTGTGGGTGGACAAAGCTGATCTGGTCCTGCTCTGTAGACTCCCATGGCAGAAGAAGGCTAGAAAAGGAGAAAGGCAGAAAAAAAGGCTGTTGAGGGCAACAGGTTGGAAATCTCAGGCTGCTGAAGATCAGGCATGAGGTGGATTATGTGGGGTGTCAGAGAGCAACTGTGCTGCAGCCCTAAGCCACGTGGAAGAGAAGATACCTGAGGGATCCATTACTGCCTGGGTGATGACATTTGCAGTAGGGTCCCTGCCTCTGTGGGTGTTGGAGAACGGACTCCTTTGGCTCCAGCCAAGGGCAGTTCCCTCTCACATTCACGCTCTTCTTTTTCCTCCTCCTGCCCTAGATCTTGTTTTGGGGGCTGAGGGACCTGAAGAGAGTGAACCTGGCCCAGGTAGACCGGCCCCGTGTGGACATTGAGTGTGCTGGGAGGGGCGTCCAGTCAGCCCTCATCCAGAACTACAAGAAAAACCCCAACTTCAGCACTTTGGTCAAGTGGTTTGAAGTGGTGAGTGTTTCCTCTTTCCCCTGAAGTCCAGATTTTCTGGAGCCCAAACCATTGCTCTTAGCCCCTTGCTTCCGTTTCCCAATGCAATGGAGGATGTGAGCTCCATCCCAGTTGGTGATGGCCTTTCTCTGATGCCTCCCAAGCCATGCTTCACTGGAGCTGCTTTAGACATCTTCCTCCAACACAATGCCTGCTTTAGCCCCTGCTGGCCTTTCCAGCCACCAAAGTAGACTTACCACAGCTCACACCCAACCTTTGATAGCCAGCACACCTTTCTTTGCCAGGATCTGCCAGAGAATGAGCTTCTCCACCCACCTCTCAACATCCGGGTGGTGGACTGCCGGGCTTTTGGGCGCTACACCCTGGTGGGGTCCCACGCCGTCAGCTCCCTCCGCAAGTTCATCTATCGCCCACCAGATAAGAAAGCCCAACACTGGAATATGACAGGTACCAAGCTTGGGTCATCAGTGGGGCACTGTGCATGGAGAAGAGGGAGATGGTTAGACAGTTGTAAGGACTATGGGATGGATATTGCCCACTTGTTAGTTCAGCAAGTAGTCTTGCTGGGTTTGAGTCAAGAGGATGAAAAGCCACATGATGTGAGGCTGTGATTCCCCTTTGACTTTTTGATCTGTGAGTCTCACTGTGATAACTGTGTTCCCCCCGATACCTGTAAGAAAGGCTGGTTCGCCTCTAACATCTCTGTGGCTTCATGACTCTACACTCCCTAGATGTTCTTCAACACTGGGAGGTGAATTTGCCACATACCATGCCTGCTGCTGCTGCTATTTCAGTAAAGACCAGAAACCTAGATTGGGGCTGCAGTTGGCTGCCCACGCAGTCCCAACCTATCGGCGCCCACAGCAAAAACCATCACAAACACACTTTCCCTGCACCCAGCACAACAGCCAAGAGCACAGTGAGCCCCAGGAATTGCTCCTGTCTCCCAGTCCTTGGTGATAGTGGAAGCACTCTTGGTTGGGCAGGTCTGTGGGGAACAGCCAAGGGCCATCTCTGTTTCTAGCCAGAGGTCTGGACCTGTGGTTGTGTCTATCCCAGCTGATACTTTCAGGGTGGTCCTCTTCCCTGTGTCTTCTCCTCTGGAGGGTGGTGTAGGTGAAAAAAAAAACCACCAATCTTTTTTTCATCATCTGCTTTCTTTTGCTATGGTTTTAATGATGCTGTAATGGCCTGTGCTCGTTTCCACCTCACCTCATCTCTGAACAAGGTGGTTGCGCATCACTCCTGCATGAATCCTGTAGGATGTCACCTCAGCTCTCGGTTTCTCCTCTACACTGTCCTTCTCTCTTGTTCTTTCTCTTTCTCTGTCCTCTGTCCAGCTAAACACCTCAACGGCTATCTGGCAATGGCCAATGGGGCCCATCGCTCTCGCCTCACAGGGGAGATCGTTGTCAACATGGAACCTGAGGTTCCCATCAAGAAGATGGAGACGATGGTGAAGCTGGAAGCTGTGAGTATTCATATGTCAGCACCACTTTAGCCTCTCTCTCCTCACTGAATTACCAGTCTCTTAGGGATTCCAACCTAACAGAGGCCACATTGTCAGGCTGGATACAGGTGTTGGGCTGATGCCTGGGATGAAGAACCTATGAAGAGTCATCCTCTCTCCTGCAAACTGGCCTCTTTCTGTCCTGGCTGAAATTAGCTGGTGCTTGCTGCCTAGAAAAGGACTGTTCTGGGTTGTGAAAATTAAACAGCTTTATGTTTTCCTTCAAAACCAGTCAGAGGGCAATGAGCACCTGTGAACACAATTCTGTCGCTGCCTGTGACTGACACAGACACAACTGACCCATGAGAAATGCCACATCTGCACAGCTGCAGTGATCCTGCCCTTTCAAAGCACTGCACCCTGTAAAGCCTTTGCAAGCAGCCAGGGACACACAATTTCCCTGCTACTTTTTGCTTCCTACAGTATTATTGAGACATTCCGGTGGCTCCATCAGCTTTTTGAACTGCCCACTCAGAAGCACTATGCTGACCATCCATCTGGTGATGAGCAGCTGCTCATCACGTAGAGCTGGTCTGTACACACAGAGTCAGTCCGAAACAGCTAAAGACCTTTAGACCTATTATGCTTGCCCTGAAAATGTAGCACTGTATGCACTGAACAGGCAACTTATCTCAGACACTTCAGACTTTGTTTACCTGCTGAATGTTCACAGGCTGCCCGGGGAGGTGGTTGAGTCACCATCCCTGGAAGTATTTAAAAGATGGGTGGATGAGGTGCTTGGGTCATGGTTTAGTGGTTGACAGGAATGGTCGGACTCAATGATCCTGGAGGTCTTTTCCAACCTAGTGATTTTGTGAATGTGAATGTGCCTGTGCCCATTTTCTTGCCTAGAACAGGGATTTCAACTCCTCTTCATACCCTTCTGCCTCAGAATTTCATCCACAAAATGAAATGGATTTATTTTCACAGGAGGTGCCTTGCAGCAACATGCACACATGATGACCTAGATGAGCAGCATGTCTGCATACGTGTACCTGCTGGCTCCAGATGTACATATCCCCTCACATATGCACATTTAGAACCATGGAGTGGTTTGGGTTGGAAGGAACCTTAAAGCCCATTCAGTTCCAACTTTCTGCCATGGGCAGGGATAACTCCCACTGCATCAGGTTGCTCAAAGCCCCATCCAACCTGGCCTTCAACTCCTCCAGGGATGGGGCAGCCACCACTTCTTTGGGCAACTTGGACCAAGGCCTCCCCCCTGTCACAGCAAAACATTTCTTCCTAAGATCTCATCTTGATCTCCCCTCTTGCAGCTTCAAACCATTCCCCCTCATCCCATCCCTGATCAATATCCCCTCCTGAGCTTTTCCTGGAGCCTCTTCCAGTACTGGAAGGCTGCTGTAAGGTCTCCCCAGAGCCTTCTCATCTGTAGGCTACAGAAAGGCTACCCTATTTACAGAATAGCTGTGATACTTACAGAGCACAGATGGCCACATCCCACAAGGTCCCTGGTACATTCACATATGCACCCATAGGTAGAGCTCTTCACAAGCTTACGAGAAGCTGCACCATGTACATCTGCTCACGCAGCTTCTTGCAACAGGAGATCTGTGCATAGGTATGTCTGGATGTCCCAGCACCTGCATGATTCTTGAAGTCTACCACAGCAGCTTGCAGACCTTTCTAGACAGACAAGAAATACTCCAGGAGGGTGGCGGTGTGTTATTTATGTTGAAAGACAAAGTGTCTTCCTGGAACCAATCCCTTAGAAGAGTAGTTCTCCCTTAGCGGAGGGCACGAGATGTCTCTCACATGGAGATGGATTTGATGTGTCGTGGCAGACATCTCCCCTGTGTGGAAAGCTTTCCTGGCCAGGGCTCTTCATTCAAGGCATTCGGTTCCTTCATCTTTGAGGAGCTGTCTGTGGCTTCTAATGCCTGCGTGTGCCAGTGTGAGTTTGTACATGGCTGAGGTTGTGCTGCTAACCTGCTCTCCCTGTTCCCTTCCACCCTGGGCGGCAGAACTCGGATGCAGTGGTGAAGGTGGATGTGGTAAGTGACGGATGCACTCTGCATCCCTGCTCCCAACCCTCCAGCCCCTATCCAACCCTTCTGTGTGGCTTTCAATGGACTGTGCATCCTCACCAACCCAAAGATAGGCAGAGACCAGCACCCCTTTATCCTGGGGCAGAGACAGAGCAGAGTTATCTCACCAATACACACAGCAGTGACCTGGTCCTTGCAGACTGGGAAGGTCTGGGAAGGTCTTCTTCCCAGCTGCCCCAGGAGAAACAGGGCAGACAGCACCCAGCGGGAGAGATGCTGGTTATTCCCACCACAATCAGATACCAGCTGGAAAAGGCTTTATTGCACCACTAAGTGGGCCTTGAGCAGTTTGCCAGGCAGAGAGGGGATTGCTGCCACGTGAGATGTAGCCTGGGAAGTGCATGGAGGAGCAGGATGATGGAAAAGAGGGGATGTCTTGGAGTTCTGACACTGCGTTTCTCTGGAGCCTGGGGCACCTTCCTTTGCTGCTCTGTGTCTCGGTATCCGTGGTGCTAAATGGGGGACAGTGCTAATGAGACCACCCAGTTCTGCCATCTCAGGGGCTTCACCCACCACCTTTGCACTTTCAAGAGACATTTCACTCCATTTGATCCCTCTTCTCTGTCTTTACTTCCCTTGTCGCTGCAGTCTGAGGAAGAAAAGGAGAAAAAGAAAAAGAAGAAGAAAGGAGGAGGAGGAGGAGAGGAAGTAGAAGAGGAGGAGCCAGATGAAAGCATGCTTGACTGGTGGTCCAAGTATTTTGCTTCAATTGAGACTATGAAAGAGGTGGGTGCAGAGCCGAGGAGAGGCTTGTGTAGGGTGGGGAGAGAAAAATGTTACGTGTCCGTGAGGTCTCACCTGTTTCCAGCAATTCTCAAAGGCTGGGGACTGGGCTTATTTCCTTGCTAAACTTGCTTGACTGTTGGCAAGGCTTCTTTTTATCTGGTGGAGCTAAGCAAGATTCCTCTTCCCTGAGTGTGTTCTAGGTGGGCTTTGTGACCGGTTTGGGCTCAGACACAGGTATTGACCAGCATCTGTGCTCAAGGCTGCACTGAGCAAGTCTGGCTCCTCCGGCACTGCCAGAACCTCGCTCATGGGTCACATGGGAAGAGCGAGCCATGACCCTGAGTTAGGCATTTCCAATGAGCACACAGACCCACAAACACCCACTCTCTGTTCGCTTCGTTTCTCCCCCAGCAACTCCGGCAGCAAGAAGCAGCTGCGGCAGAAGCAGAGGAGAAGGAAGAAATGGACATTGCGGAGGGTAAGCAGGTTGCGAACGACAGAGGGAGCACAGTAGGACCAGGGCTCCTATGGGCACCTATTTCAGAGCCTACCACGGCTCTTCTGCCAAAGCAAGTGTTGTGTCCCTGTGCAGGATCAATGTTTGTGAGTGCAAGCCTGATGTGGCTGTGATGGGCCAACACACTAATGCCAGATGAATCCAGATCAGAGCCTGGTATTGTATGGTATTTAAGCTGAAAGAGGGAAGATTGAGATGAGATCTTAGGCAGAAATGTTCCCCTGTGAGGGTGGGGAGGCCCTGGCCCAGTTTGCCCAAAGAAGAGGTGGTGACTGCCCCATCCCTGGAGGTGCTCAAGACCAGGTTGGATGGGGCTTGGAGCAACCTGATGCAGTGGGAGGTGTCTCTGCCCATGGCAGGGGGTTGGAACTGGATGGGCTTTGAGGTCCCTCCAACCAAATCCATTCCATGATTCATTCTATGAATGAATTCTATGAATTCAAATCCATTCTATGACTTTATCTATTTGCAGCCTGGAGTCTCCTTGCAAGTCCCACTAGTGGGGCCTGGAGGAGTTTCCCTGAGGACTTTCACCCTTAGTCTCCATACATCCTGTGTCCCCATGAGAGCAGGTTGCTGTCATGCCTGGGCAATCAAAAATCCACTAGCTGAGAAAAATAGAGCCTGGCTTGTTTTGGAAGACCAGCCTTGGTGTCATGAGAAAGATGAGGCCAGATCTTGCTGAGCTTGGAGTCAGCTCTGATCAGCTGCTTCCTGGGCTTGCCGGGAACGTCTTGTGTCTCGCTTTGTTTTTTCCTGTCTTCTGACAAGGATCCGTTTCTCCTTAGCACTCCCATTCCTTCCTCCTATCCTCTTCCTCATAAATTCTTTGTTGTCTGCCTGTCCCCATCTGCATTGCCCAGCAGTCATGAAAGCTGGTGGAGGCAGTGAGGGATGGGGATTTGAGAGGGGCAGGAGAAGTATTCTGTGCACGTGTCTTTTCAGGGAGCCTGTTCCCAGTGTAGTTGATGTCCTTGGTTGGTGGTTGCTCGGAGTAGAGACAGTTGTTGCAGCTGGTCATGGGCAACACATCTTTAAGGGCAGCAGCCTGTGCTCTGGTGCTGAGCATCAAGCACTGGCCCCTTGCTAACACCTAAGCTGGGGTTCTGATCTCCAGGCTGGATACAGCTGGAAATGTCTCCATTAGATGGAACAAAAGGAGGTGCTGTGCCAGAATAAGGTCTTCTTGCTGCTGTTGAAGTTAGCCAGCACCTAGCACTCTGTCCATGTTTTGTAGTCCTCAAATGACTTCTGCTGAGGTCAGCTCTGGAAATTCCCTGTGCAGAGACCTCTGGGCTCTTTGAGATGCTGTGACCTAGGCAGCAGCAGCTAGACTCAAGGAAAGACAGGAGAGGGCTGGGCTGGGAGTTGCAGGCCGTAGCGGCTGTCAGCTTTCATGCTTCTCCTGTTTGAAGGACTTTGATCAAGTCCCCCCTCCCTGTCACCTCCACCCCTCCTCATCCTCATTTCCATCTCCTCCCTCCCTACTGCTCCCATTTGGACTCAGAAAACAAACTTGACTCTCCCATGAAAGGATCCAAGAGTCTGGTGAGAAACAAGGAGAAGTCCAAGATACCCAAAGATGATAAGAAAAAGAAGCAACAGCCTGCCCCAGAGCTTCCTGAGAAGAAGAACAAGCAGAAGATTGAAGAACTGAAGGTGTGTATTTGCAGGGGAGGAGGACACCCTGCCTGCCAGAGTTCCAGCAGGGCTCTGGCAGCGTGGCAGTCCCAGCCAGCTGGAGCTCAGAGCAGGATGGATCAGCCCTGCATGAGACACTGCCTACCTGAGGTGTATCTAACCACAGGGGAGGTGTCCCTTGGGACTGCCAGCTTTATTCCGTAGTTTGAAGGAGTCTAAGGAAAGAAGCTTTACAGAAAAGGGGTTGTCCTGGAATAGGATCATCCTTGGGTAGCTTGGGTGTGTCCTGGCTGAAAGAGAGAAATTTCTAGACTGGCTGTGGTTGACCCAACCAAGATTCAGAGCAAGGATGGGCTCTGATACAATGGACTGTTAGGAATGCTGTAGTCTGTCTGTAGTGAGCATAGGAAGGACATGGTTCTGTTGGAGCAAGTCCAGAGGAGGCCACTGAGATGATCCATGGGCAGGAGCATCTCCCATATAACGACAGGCTGAGAGAGTTGGGGTTGTTCTGCTTGGAGAGGAGAAGGCTGCAGTGAGACCTTAGAGCAGCGTCCCCGTACTGGAAGGGTCTCCAGGAAAGCTGGGGAGGGGCTGTTGATCAGGGAGGGCAGCGATAGGATGAGGGGAATGGCTTTAAGCTGAAAGAGGGCAGATTGAGACAAGATCTTGGGAAGAAACCTTTTCCTGTGAGGGTGAGGTGGCCCTGGTCCAGGTTGCCCATAGAAGTGGTGGCTGCCCCACCCGTGGAGGTGCTGAATTCCAGGCTGGCTGGGGAGGTGTCCCTGCCCATGGCAGGTGGTTGGACCTGGGTTGTGCACAGAAGGGGGACAGCCACCTCTCCTGTTCAGTCAAGTTCCTCTCTTGTGCATTATCAGTTCAGGGAGGTGCTTGTGGCATCAAGGTCCAGCCCAGTGACACAGGAGAACCTTTCTTTTCCTATAGACCTGGGCACTGGGAGCTGAGGTGTCCGTGTCCCCTCTGAGTTGATTCAAGTAGTCACCATGTCTTTTCCTCACTTTTGTTTATTTTTTTTAATACCTGATTCCTCTCCTTTAACTTTCTGTCATCTCAGGTCTTCAACAAAGAGCTGGAAACAGAGTTCGATAACTTTGAGGACTGGCTGCACACCTTCAACCTGCTCCGTGGGAAGATCGGGGACAATGATGACAATGCAACAGAAGAAGAACGCATAGTGGGGAGGTTCAAAGTGAGTTTGGTTGTTGGGTTGGGTCAGGGCAGGGGCAGCTTGGGGAGCCCTTGCCTAAAGGTTTTCCTGCTGAGGCTGGTTTATCAGGAAAGAGTTGTATGCAATCAGAATCAATGTGCATTGACCCGGTTGCAGCGCCTTGCAAGGAGGGAAAGCCTCCAAGGAGAGCCCCAAAAATTAGATGGCTTCAAATAGCACATCTGTGGAAGCAATGGTCTGCAGGAAAATAGACCCTTGATAGCCCTTACAAGGGAAAAGCACCTCCTTTTTCTTCCCCACTGTGGAAGTAAGTCATACCCTGGGTTATCTCTGTGAATCATCTTTCACCAATACAAATCATCGCCTGGACTCATGGCCTTGTTGCAGTGTTGCCAGTCCCCAGGTGATGTAGGAGCACATCTGTTACCTGTAAGATTCATGAACAAGAACCTTTCTGAGGGTTCAGATGAAGCCTGTTGATGCAGTGGAGGATCTTTCCAGATCTGGCCTGTCTGGTAGAGCACGTGGCTACAAACAAGGATATTGACTGGGACCTCAGGGAGGGTGGTTCGGGATGGCTCTGCTTACCCTGAGCCCTTGGGCAGCGGGACTTTCATCAGGCTGTGCGCTCCCTCACACCAGGGCTCCATATGTGTCTACAAAGTGCCGCTCCCTGATGATATCGCCAAGGAGGCAGGATACGAGCCCAGCTTTGGCATGTTCCAGGGAATCCCAACCAATGACCCCATCAACGTGCTGGTCCGCGTCTATATTGTGCGGGTGAGTATAACTGTGATGTGGCAAGATGTGATCCTGCGCTTCATGGCACAGCCCCAAAGCTGGTCCCAAGGCTGTAGGGATGTTGATTTGTAGTGCTCAGGGCATCAGGGCCAAGGACGCAACAAAGACTGAAGCAGCTTATTGATGGGGACCTGAATAGTGTCTCCATAGCTGTGTGCTTCAAGGACAGGGAGCAAGCTAGATCCAAGCTCCTGCCAGATCCCTCATATAGGAGGGACCAGCGTGTCTGTCCTAGTGCTCAGCTCAAGTGAATAACATGGAACAGCCCAGACTGCAAGGTGCTGTTTCCTTATGGAGCCATGATATCTCAGTGATGCTTCCCTGCAGAGCAGAATGGGAGCTGGCTGGGGCTAGTAGACCTCGTTGAAGGGCATAACACCTCCTTGAACATGCACTGAGTGATTATTGATCTGATCTTGGTAATGCACATTTCTTTGTACACAGTGTGCTCTGGAAAAATCCTGATCTGGTTGAAGATGTCCTTGCTCACTACATGAGGGTTGGACAGGGTGGTCTGTAAGGGTCTCTTCCAAACCAAACCAAACCACTCTATGATTCTCATACAGTGAGTGTAAAGAAAAATCAGAGAAGGGAGAAGCCCTCCTGACAACTTGGTCAAGTTGTTGCTCTGTCTTCCTTAAGAGGGGCCTGTTTCTTCCCGCTGATGAGAGAGATCATAGAATCATAGAATCATAGAATCATAGAATGGTTTGGGCCAGAAGGGTTCTCAAAGCCCATCCAGTTCCATCCCCCTGCCATGAGCAGGGACACCTCCCACTGGATCAGGTTGAAGGTTGAGATGCCAAAGGAGGCTGTAGTTATGTTTCTCCGAGGGAACACAGCCAACCCCAATCTCTGCCCAAACCAGGAAAGGCATTGAGACAAGGCAGGACTTATCCCTAGTTTAAAGCAAGCTGCTCTGTTTAGGAGGATCAAAGAGCTTAGCCACATGTTGGTGGCCAGGCAGGGCCATATGGTCTCAGGGATGGAGGATAGGATAAGAGGGTGGAGAGATCTTATTGCTCTCTACAAGTACCTGAAAGGAGGTTGGAATGAGGCTGGTGCTGGTCTCTTCAACCAAGGAACAAGTGATAAGATGAGAGGAAATGGCCTCAACTTGTCCCAGAGGAGGTTTAGATTGGATATTGGGAACAATTTCTTTACCAAAAGAATGGANAGTAGACCTCGTTGAAGGGCATAACACCTCCTTGAACATGTACTGAGTGATTATTGATCTGATCTTGGTAATGCACATTTCTTTGTACACAGTGTGCTCTGGAAAAATCCTGATCTGGTTGAAGATGTCCTTGCTCACTACATGAGGGTTGGACAGGGTGGTCTGTAAGGGTCTCTTCCAAACCAAACCAAACCACTCTATGATTCTCATACAGTGAGTGTAAAGAAAAATCAGAGAAGGGAGAAGCCCTCCTGACAACTTGGTCAAGTTGTTGCTCTGTCTTCCTTAAGAGGGGCCTGTTTCTTCCCACTGATGAGAGAGATCACAGAATCATAGAATGGTTTGGGCCAGAAGGGTTCTCAAAGCCCATCCAGTTCCATCCCCCTGCCATGAGCAGGGACACCTCCCACTGGATCAGGTTGAAGGTTTTGATGCCAAAGGAGGCTGTCGTTATGTTTCTCTGAGGGAACACAGCCAACCCCAACCTCTCCCCAAACCAGGACAGGCATTGAGACAAGGCAGGACTTATCCCTAGTTTAAAGCAAGCTGCTCTGTTTAGGAGGATCAAAGAGCTTAGCCACATGTTGGTGGCCAGGCAGGGCCATATGGTCTCGGGGATGGAGGATAGGATAAGAGGGTGGAGAGATCTTATTGCTCTCTACAAGTACCTGAAAGGAGGTTGGAATGAGGCTGGTGCTGGTCTCTTCAGCCAAGGAACAAGTGATAAGATGAGAGGAAATGGCCTCAACTTGTGCCAAGGGAGGTTTAGATTGGATATTGGGAACAATTTCTTTACCAAAAGAATGGTGAAGCCCTCCTGACAGGGGCTGGTGCTCAGGCTCAGGCTACTGGTAGAGTCTCCATCCCTGAAGGGATTAAAAGAACCTGTAAATGTGCCACTTCAGGACATGGTTTGGTTGCATGGTGGTGTTGGACTGACAGTTGGACTGGATGAGCTTATACAACTTTTCCAGCCTCGTTGATTCTGATTCTATCCCTGAATTCTTCACTACCATGGATGGCACTGCTGTATCTCTATAGGCCACAGACCTTCACCCTGCTGACATCAATGGGAAAGCTGACCCTTACATTGCCATCAAGCTAGGGAAGACGGACATCAAAGATAAGGAGAACTACATCTCCAAGCAGCTGAACCCTGTCTTCGGAAAGTGAGTAGCCCCAGCCCTGTCTGTGCCTCGAAGTTATGAGCTAAGCCTGAGCAAAGCTTTCCAACCCTCAGACCTGCACCCTAGCCATCCCATGGCTGCTGCTTGGGCTCAAAATATGGGACTCACCACACAGAACTTTCCTTGCAAGCAGCGTAGGCATCATCCTTTCAGCCATCTGTCCTTTGCCAAGCAATATTGTCAATATAATGTTCAAAGGACATCCATATCTGCTCAAGATTAAGTGCCTGCTTTGGAAAACATTAGGAATCCAGAGAGAGTATGGCCTGGGTCTTCAGTGATGCACAAACTTCATTCCAGATCCATTGAGACATTCGAGTCAAGTAGTCAGCCTGTACCACCTCCTGTCTAGGGCTACTGGATCTGAAATGCCCGTGCAGAAATCTACTGCTGCCCCTGCCTTGAATGTCCTGCAGTGTCCAGGGCAGAGTGTTGGAACTGGACGATCTTTAAGGTCCCTTCCAACCCAAACCATCCCACAATTCTGTGATTCTATGGTAGATGCAAATTAAATGCTGTTCACAAACTGGAGAAGACCCCACTTCATCCATGTGTCTGCCTTGAGCAGCAGCCAAACCTTTCAACAGATTTTCTCTTTCCTCTCACCTGCTTTTCTTCTCCTAGATCCTTTGATATCGAGGCCACCTTCCCCATGGAGTCCATGCTGACAGTGGCAGTGTATGACTGGGACTTGGTGGGGACCGATGATCTCATAGGAGAGACCAAGATTGACCTGGAGAACCGCTATTACAGCAAACACCGAGCTACTTGTGGGGTGTCACAGACTTACTCCATGTATGAGCAAAACTTTCCCTTCCCAGCTTTCCTCCTGGACCCATGCCTGTCTTATCTTCCATACCAAGCCTAGACCTTCTGCAGTAATCTCCCTCATTTATTGTCTGCTAGTGGAGGAGTTTGTGCTGTTCCCTCACTTTTAGGAGGGTTTTGTGACCAGCACAGCAGAGTGGGCTGAAAGGAGCCCAGGAGGAAGGGACCGAGAGGCACTGGTGGAACTTCATACCAGTACAGAAAGGGGGTCCAGGAAAGCTGGGGAGGGGCTCTTGATCAGGGAGTGCTGGGACAGGACAAGGGGGAATGGTTTTAAGCTGGAAGATGGGGGAGATTGAGATGAGATGTTAGGAAGAAATGTTTTTGTATGAGGGTGGGGGGCCCTGGCCTAGATTGCCCAGAGCAGTGGTGGCTGCCCCATCCCTGGAGGTGTTCAAGGCCAGGTTGGATGGGGCTTGGAGCAACCTGATCCAGTGGGAGGTGTCCCTGCCCACGGCATGGGGTTGGAATTCGATGAGCTTTGAGGTCCCTTCCCACTCAAGCCATTCCATGATTCTATGACTGGATAGAGGGATGAGGCCAGAGCTGAAGTAGCAGCAGGGCGAAGGGAACTATGTGGAGCGTCAGGAGTCAAGTGGGATGTGCTTGAAATTTTGGGACTGAGTCAACACAGAGCAAAGTGGCTGGGGTGGAAGGGTGTTGGCACAGTGTAGAGAGGGGGCACAGATGGTCCTCATCCTGTCTTTACATTTCATGTTTGCTGCCTCAGCTCCTTTCCCTGGGTCCTTCATGGTAGCAGAGTTTAATTTGCTGGCAGAGGAGAATTAAACCATTTTTTCCTCCAAATCTTGCTACTATATCACTGACCTTGCCATCCTGTTCACAGACATGGTTATAACACCTGGCGTGACCCCATGAAGCCCTCCCAAATCCTGTCCAAGCTTTGCAAAGAGGGCAAAGTGGATGGGCCGCACTTTGGGCCAGGAGGAAGAGTGAAAGTTGCCAACAGGGTCTTCACTGGCCCCACAGAGATTGAGGATGAAAACGGTACCTGCCCCATGGGATGGAGGTTGTGGGAGGGCAGCAGGGATCTGGGGGGGATTGTAGGCAGATGCAGTGGCCTCATCACCCTAAAGCAGCAGTGCAGTCGCTCTTCATCCATCACCTTAAATGGACCTTCAAGTCTGTGACCAGTTAGACAGTGTCTTTCAGACCATCCAGGCCAGTGGGTTGCTCTCAGAATTGATCATGGGCATCCATAGTATGGAGTGCAGGGATAGGATGAGGGGAATGGTTTTCAGCTGAAAGAGGGTAGATGGAGATGAGACCTTGGAAAGAGATGTTTTCCTGTGAGGATGGGGAGGCCCTGGCCCAGATTGCCCAGAGAAGTGGTGGCTGCCCCATCCGTGGATGTGTTTGAGGCCAGGCTGGATGGGGCTTGGGGGAACCTAATCCAGTGGGAAGTGTCTCTGGCCATGGCAGGGGTTGGAATTGCATGGGCTTTGAGGTTCCTTCCAACCCAAACCATTCCATGATTCTATGATTCTATGGCATAGCACCACCTAAACTGCCTTTGGAAACTTCCTCCTGGAAGTGTATGCCCAAGGAGCAATCAAGACAGCCCATCCTGGTCTTTCCAGGATTTAAGAAGCCATTCTCCATGTAACTGCATC